>JADLZK010009430.1:0-119331 GCA_015847255.1 Hyparrhenia diplandra | reverse complement strand
AGATCAACTATGAAGCAGGGTCAAGTCGGAGCAAGGGTGAAGGAACTGCTGAAACAGAAGCAAATCAAGGCAAGAGCATGGACAAGTGGGAGCAAGCTGCTGGTACTTCCAAATCTGTGGAGGTAACAGAGATACCTGATCAGAGTAGTCAGCCTAATACTGATGCTGGTAAGATTGTACTTAAGACTGCTGATCCCGAATCAAGTGCTAAAGCTAGTGCTCCTGTGAAGATTGCCTGTGAAAACTGTGGTTTGTTCAACCATGCAACACATGAGTGCCGCAAGATTAGATGTGAGTTATGTGGGTACTTCAACCACTCTGCTTATGATTGTACTGCATGTTTGTCCTGGAATACTGGTCCTGAACTTTGTGCTGCCCAAGTGCAAGATCAAAGTTTCTTCTATATTGAGGAGATCATTGATCCTTATCTAGCAAAGCAGAGAGAGTGTATTGGTTTGATCAGAATCCTAACTGGAAAAGCAAATGCAAGGCAAGTGGAACAACAAATGAGCTATCTGGAAAGTTCATCCCATTGGCAGTGGCATGCTAAGCAAGTAGAAGAGAATAAGTTTGTTATGAGGTTTCCCTCTGCTCAGTCTCTGCAAGAGTGGGGAAAGATAAGAGCCATTGCTATGAATGATGTTGATGCCTACATGAAGATTGGCCCATGTGATGCTAGCGTGGGGAGCACAGGGTCAATTACAGTTTGCTTGGTTCAGAGTTGGGGGTATTCCAGGAGATCAGAGATCCTTGAGAACTATTGCAAAAGTTGGTGGATTAGTGGGCAAAGTCTGGGAGCTTGATGAATCAACTAGACTCAAAGCTGACTATGTAAGGATGAAGATAGGGTGTAGGGATGTTACAAAAGTACCTAGAGATGCTGAAGCTTACTTGGGGGCATACAGGCACATCTTCACTTTTGAAAGAGAGTGCCCTGATGGACAGCTCATCAAAACTCTATCTAGTGGTGTTAGAGTGGAAGACAAAGGACCACCAACAAAAAAAGCAAAGGCTGATGAACCACCAACATTTGGGGGTTCCAAATTGAAACTAGGAGGGTCAAGTGCTTCAAAGGAAAAGAATCAAGAAACTCAGAATCCAAGTGATGGTAAACAGCTGATGGCTCAAACAGTGAATGTGGGATGTGCTACCCCCTCTATACCACAGTTATCTCTGGAGGGAACTATGACAAAAAGTGCTGGACCAAGCAAGGTTACTGAGCAACAAGCTGGTGACAAAGATAAAGGAAAGTGGAACATGAATGAAAACAATACTACAAGGGACCCACAGAATCTGGTGATTGAGTTCTCTGCAACTATGGTCGAAAAATCGAACAAGTCGAAGAATCTCAGAAGGCAAATCAGGTCCTTCAGTGAAAAACTAATAGCACTGGGTGTGCTGAAAGCTGATGATAAGAGCAATCATGAGGAAGAAGAGGTTGCCCAGAGTCAGGTCCGGAAGATGTCCCGTGATAATGAGGAAACCGCAAGAACTCATGCCGCTATTAAAGAACAAGTAGCCAAGTAACTAAAACTGCCAAGTCCTAGTACCATGCTCTCAAGAGAGCATCATTACTGATGATGCTCCAGCCTCTGTATTGGGTGACAAGGAAGAGAAACAAGAAGCAATCATGCTTATGGGAAGTCGAAAAATGTCATTGAGAACAGTAACATATCCGATATGGTGATATCACAACAAGATGAAATGGAAATTGATGGGCAAGTTGAAAGAAGGAGGAGTGAAAGATTAAAGAAAGACCTCATGAAGACCACTCGGGAAAAAAAATGAAGAGATGGCCAAGAAAAGAAGCTTAGAAGGTAATAAAAAATGCCTCTAGCCTTTTATCAAATGCTTGATAACCATGAGTTGATTGTTTTTGCTAAGAATGTGGGTGTTAAGTTTCCTCGTGAATAGTTTTGCTACTTTAGACATCATTAAAGATATGGAGGTTACTAGAAATAACTTATATATGAAAAACATTAAAAATAAAAACCAGTTTGAGTGTTTAGAGGAAGTTGAAGAATTTGATCCTAATACTGTTGATTTAGATAAAGAGACCGCTGATGATGATAATGATGATATGAGTGATGTGCTAGTTATACAAAATGAGGCAAAAAGAAGTTGTCCGGAAAGAAAAAAGGCAAAAAATACTCTCCAAGAGGGAGTATAAAGACACTGGGTGTACCAGGATGTCTTAAGAAGAAAAAAAAAAAATGATAATGCCTTAGATGAAGAGGTGGGAAAGAAAAAGAAGAAAAAAAAAAAATGATGATAAGTGGACTCATTTGGAACTCAGAGGCATCAAAAAAGAAAGGTGTCTCTACCGTAAAGAGATCTTATTTTTGAACACAAATTCCATTTTATTGGAATTCAGAAACTATGATTCCCCCGATTTCAATGATAGACTGTTAAGATCATTTGATTACAATCAAGACTATATGTGGTTGTGGAATGCATCAAGAGGAAAATCGGGTGGCATCTTGGTTGGTATTCTGTTAGAAAGATTTGACACAAATTCTGTTAGACAAGGAGAGTTTATGATTCAAGTGAATCTGTGGGATAAATTGTTAAAAATTAAATGGAACCTTCTTGTAGTGTATGGTGCTGCTCAAGAAGAGTTTAAGATGAATTTTCTTGCTGAGTTATCCAATTTCTGTGCCAACTCATTAGAACCCTTATTGATTGGGGGGGATTTTAATGTCATTAGATATTCTTTTGAAAGGAGTTCATTAACAGGTGTACATAGATGCACCCCCGTGTTCAATACTCGATACACTTTTATGAATTAAGAGAGTTACATATGTCCGGGGAATGTTTACCCGGACAAATAATCAACAACCTCCTGTTCTAGAAAAGCTTGACAGAATTCTTATGACTAAAGAATGGGATGACATATTTCCTCAAGCTACGGCTAGAAAAATCATTAGGGATATATCGACCACAATCCTATTATTATATCCTCGGGGATGAAAGATAGACTGCCACATATCAGTTTCTCTTTTGATCTAAATTGGCTACAAAGTGATGAGTTTTATACTAAAGTGCAAGAGATCTGGGAAAGACCTTGCAGAGCCAAATCCATGATGGATAAAATTCATCAAAAAATCAAATTGATAAAGCAATATTTTAAGGGATGGGGGTTTAATGCCCAAGGAATGTGGAGTAAAAAAATAGGAAAGATCTTAGAGAAGAACTATCCAAATTGGAAGATTTAGAAGAAAATTGTGACTTATCTAGTGAACAAATTGACGTAAAGGTTTGGTTAATTCAGAAATTTATAAGAGCTTAGAACAAGAGGAGATATACCGGCATGAAAGGAGTCATATCAATGGGTGCTGAAAGGTGATCAAAATACATCATACTTTCATAAATGTGCTAGTGGAAGAAGTAGAAAAAATACTATTTACAGTCTTGAAAAATGATGGAATAGTGATTGAAGGGGATGATAATCTGCTTAAACATGCCACAGTACTATGCTCAATTATTTGGACCATCCGAGAAATATGAAGTGGAATTGGGTGATGATTTCTGTCGCGAAACATTCCCAATGTTACAGAAGATGATAATAATTTCTTATGTAGACCTTTCTCCGAATTAGAGATCAAGGCTGCATTAGACCAAATAGAGACTAATAAAGCTGCAGGCCCGCATAAGATTCCCATTGAATTTTACCAACATTGTTGGAGTATCATTAAAAGGATATTATGCAACTTTTTCATGAATTCTTTACTCACAAGACTGATATTTGTAGACTCAAGTATGGCATAATAACCCTTCTACCAAAGGTGACAGATGCTTTGCAAAAAATACAAAGAATTTCGACCAATTTGTTTGTTAAACCGCCTATATAAGTTGTTTACTAAAACATTAACCATAAGGCTAGAGGCAAAGGGTCGATAAACTCATTCATCATACACAAACCCGCCATGAAAAAAAGCAGAAATATAGTGTCGAAATTGCTTGTTTGCATGAGATTTTACATGAGACCAAAAGGAGAAAGGAGATTGGAATTGTTCTCAAATTGGATTTGAAAAGGCATATGACAAAGTTAACTGGACCTACCGCTTAATCAGATGAGAAAAAAGAGGATTTGCCAATAAATGGTGTAAATGGATTGAAGAAGTGGTGTCTGGTGGTACTGTGAGTGTTAAATTGAACAACAAAATTGGACCATACATAAAAAGTTACAAAGGAGTCAGACAAGGAGATCCTTTATCTCCTTTGCTCTTTAACTTCATTGCTGATTGTTTAACCGAGAATGGTCCATAATGCTCAAGAGAATGACTTGATTGTGGGTTTGATAAGTCATATAGTTCCTAAAGGTGTGGCTTTGTTACAATATGCTGATGATACAATAGTTTTTCTAGAACATGGGCTACAAAATGCAGCCAACATGAAGAGATCATTATACCCGCTTGAAATGTTATCTGGTTTAAAAATAAATTTTAATAAGAGTGAGATCATTATGATTAATGATAATGAGGAATGGGGAAGTAGATATGCAAACATATTTAATTGTCAAATTGGAATCTTTCCAATTAAATACTTGGGTGTCCCAGTTAGCCCAAGTAGACTAAAAGTTAAGGATTGGGTCCCTTTGGTTGAAAAGGGTGAGAAGAAACTTGATATCTGGCAAGGTGGTCTTGTATCCATGGCTGGTAGGCATTTATTGATTGATACTAGTCTAACAAATACTGCAATGTATCATATGTCAGTTTATTTGTTTCCAAAACCACAATTAATTGTATGGATAAACCGAGAAGGAGTTTTTCTCGCAAGGAGGGAGTATGAAGAAAAATATCATCTCATTAAATGGGAAATTATTTGCATAAGTAAAGAGAAAGGTGGGCTTGGGATTAAAGATCTTAGGAAAATGAATATCAGTCTTTTTGTAAATGGTGGTGGAAGTTAGAAAATGAACAAGGTCTATGGCAAACCATTGTTAGGTATAAATACCTTCGAAATAAAAACATACATACCGTGAAGCACAGGTTGAATGACTCGCTATGTGGTCAGACCTGTTAAAAAGTCGAGAAAATATACCTCCAAGGGAGAGGAGTTACCATTATGAGAGGAAATCTTGTAAGGTTTTGGGAAGATCCTTGGCTGTATCTAGAACCTTTAATGACCCTGCATCCTGAATTATATATGTTGTGTGAACAAAAGGGCATTATGGTAGATCAGATTAGAAATGGGGAAACTGTCTCTTTTAGGAGATGGTTGGATGAGAGATTGAAAAATGAATGGCTACAGATTTTAAATGAAGTTCATGTCTATAGGTTTCAGGATTCTCCTGATAAGGTGTTCTGGAAGTTAAGCAAGAAACGTAAATACACACCGTGAAATCTGTATAATGATCCGCTAAACACATCAAATCATGGTGTTTCTCATAAGGTTATTTGGAAGAATAAGTGTCCCGAAAAGATTAAGATATTCTTATGGATGATATCTAATGATGCAGTTTTAACTAAAGAAAATTTAAAGAAAAAGAAATTGGACAGGATGACAGATGTGTGTTTTGTGATCAGTTTGAAACCGTGGATCATTTGTTTTTTCAATGTTCTTTAGCAAGAGTAATCTGGTCTGTTATCGCTTTTAGCTGTTGGCGCCAATAATATACTAGTAAACATAACTCAATGTTGGTTGTGGTGTAAAAAAAGATTCCAAATGCTTTAAGTTTTTTATGCTATGGGTGTTGGTGCAATTTGTCTGGGCAATATGGAAATGTAGGAATGATGTGATCTTTAATAAAAAGATTGTGAAAAATCCCATTGAAATTATATGTCAAGCACATGCTTACATGATATATTGGGCAGGTTTGTATAATGATGATGACAAATCTTGGTGGGAAAACAGTGCAAATACAATGCTGAATATTGCTAAAGGGATACTGGCAAATCAAATCAATAGACAGATTGATTCTCTGTTGCTTCAAGACGACGACCATGAAGACCAGGTGATGGAGGAGGCGGAAGAATGATGGGGGCCATGTCTGCAGGGTGAGTCTTCCACACACAGCAGTGGAAAAAGATCACCATCAAGTCTGTTCTTCTTAAACTGTGAAGTTGGCATTGGAGGTTACTTTTGGCGTGCCTGATGATGGAATCTCGGGTAGTGTCCCAGTCAGTAGTGGAAATCTTGTTCTGAGATGACTTTTGTCAAATGTCGGTTAGCTGAAACTCTAGCAAGTTGTTTCTCCAAGTAGATGGGTTTCGTTATTGCAGGTTTTCTATCAGTAGTTGCTAAACTCCTCTGTTGATGACATGTTGTCATCTCTTAAACTTGCTTTCTGTAATATCCCAAATGCTGTGTATTTCCGTTACATGGTAATGGAAATGGGTATCCCGTTGAAAAAAAAAAAAAATGCACTGAAAGTGGCAAACGTGACAGGCATTAGTAGAAAGCAGATTGTTCAGGCCATCAGGTAGACAGGTATTCAGATTTTCTGAAGAAACGGGGACCGACAAGGTCGTCACAAAAGAAGTACTCCCTCCGTCCCCTAAATAGATGTCATTCTCGCTTCCCGGTAAGTCAACGTTTTCAAACTGCGGTAATTTTATATTAAAATATATCAATATTTATGCTAAGTAATTAGTATCATTAAAAAGATCTTTAAGTCTAGTTTTTAATAAATTTATTTGGAGATATAAATGTTGCACGTATTTTCTACAAACCTAGTCATAGTTGAGAAAGTTTGACCGACGCACCCCATAGTGACATCTAAAAAGGGACGAGGGAGTAATGGAGTAGTATACTACGGAGTACGTATTTGAGTAGTACTCCCCCGTCCCGAAGTCGCCGCTTTTTGACTTTTGAATTTCATGTTTGACCATCCGTCTTATTCAAAATATTTATGCAAATCATAAAATAAATTAATCAATATTCAAGTATCTTCACTAATAAAATAAGTCATAACAAAATAAATTATATTTGTGCATAAAATTTGAATAAGACGGCATTAAATAAGATGACACCTAATTCGGGTGACAAACTCGGGTACGGAGGGAGTATGCTAAAATTTCTCTCTCTCTCTTTTTGCCATCCATGGGCTGGTTCGTGCTGATGGCAAAGAGGTGGCGGTGGGGATCAGGACATGAGGTAGATGACGTACTACTTCGTTCCATTTTACTTGTAATTCTTTTGACTCATATAAACCGTGTTTTGATTGTTCGTTTTATTCAATTTTTTATATAAATTATAAAACAAACAAAACGTCATTACAATATCTTTAGTGATGTAATAAGTCATAACAAAAGTGGTAATATTTATTAAAAAAAAGTTGAATAAGATGAGAGAAATAAAACACAATTTATATGAGTCAAATAATCAGTAAGATCGCGGAATAGAGGGAGCAGTACTACTGGTTGGAGCTCTTCACCGAGCAATAGGCATGTGTCGTGTCGCTGATGGCAAGGGACGTGACAGGCCGGCGTCAGCTAGTCGCCATCACCTGGGTGTTGTCTGGCCCGAAGGAACTGTACCTGTACGTAACGTGCGAGAACTCCAAGGAAAATGTGCGTACGAAACCCGTGGTGCATGCCTGGACCAACAAATCTGCCATGCGCTGCAGATTTGTGTCACGGAGATATCGATGTACGGAGTAGGCAGCTGGCGCGTGTGTGCGCCGAACGAACACAGGCTTCTGCAGATGCACCACCGCCACCACCACGTTTCCTTGCTGACGGCGGCGTACGTGCAGGATCTGGGTTTCGTGGTCTCGGTGTGTTTTCGTACGATAGTCTGAAGCGTGACTACTATTCATTGGGCTGAGATCTTTCATTTAAGACACGATTTAAGTTCGGTTTAGGAAGACATGTGCTCCTTTGCTCCGTCCTCCACTACCAATGGCAATGGCATCGTGTGCGAGCTGCACGAATATCTTAGCGCCTTCTTACGGCCACGATAGGCCACAGGTGTGGAAAACTCGCTCTCCAGCTGCACCCACGAAACGACAGAAACAGCCGTCCCTGTCCAGTGTCCTGTTGCGGACGTCCGGTGCGGTGCACGCACGGCCAAGTCCTCCTCTGCCTATATATATGGCCACCCGTCCCTCCCAATTCCACAGCCTCTCGAGTCTCGACTGCAACTGAAAGCAGCAAAAGAAGCAAGGCACCGCCCGCTCGAGCTCCAAGCCTCCAACTCCAAGCATGTGCAAGGTGGTGATCACCATCCCGTCGCTCGTCAGGCTACGCCACACGCTGCGGCGGTGGCGGTCCCGCGCCACGGAGGCGGCCTCATCCTCATCCTCCTCCACGGCATCGGCGGCGGCGGTGCCGGCGGGGCACGTCGCCGTGTCCGTGCAAGGCGCGTCGTCGGGGCCGAGGCGGTTCGTGGTGCGGGTGGCGCACCTGAGCCACCCGGCGTTCCTGGAGCTGCTGCGGCAGGCGGGAGGAGGAGTACGGCTTCCGGCCGCACCGGCCCCATCGCGCTCCCCTGTGACGAGGACCACTTCCTCGACGTCCTCCACCGCGTGTCTTCCTCGGCCTCCTCCTCCTCTTTTTTTTTTTTTTTTTTTTTTTTTTTTTTTTTTTTTCGTGCACTTAGCACGTATTTCATTAAGGGAAGTCGAGTTTGAATACAAAAGCACGTTTTAGCCAAAACATTTGGCCGCAACGCACGGGGGCACACATACGAGATATCGCCGGCTCCAACGGCGGCGCTAAAAAGGGTGTGATTAGAAAGGAAACAAATTTAAGTGACTAGAAGATAACTCAAAAGAGGAACACTACCGCCGCCGCACAGCCGCCACGCCAGCGCCAAGTTCGAATCCTGCCGTTGCCCACTCTTGGACCTCGGCCCACGATGATGTTGATAAGCCGGCCCGGGTCATTGGCGACGCCTTGGAAAGTTCGTTGGTTCCTCTCCTTCCATATCATCCAGAAACCAAAAGCACAAAGGAGTCGAATCCTTTCCCCGAAAAGTCGCGGGACCTGTTTCACGAGTTGAGCCACCATTCCACCAAGGTGTCATCCGTGATGGGCATAGGTGCTGCATCCCGCCCGCGAAATAAGCCCGAACCAAACCTCCCTCGTAGACACAACCAAAGAAAGAGGTGGTCCGTGGTCTCATGCTGCTGCGCACAAATGATGCAATCCGCAAGTGGATCAGAGGCCATGCCGCCACCGGCGCGCCAAGCAGCCCACGGGGCCATGCAACCCCAACCAAAAGAAGAACTTGACCTTTGGGGTGCCGCCGTGGCGCCACGCTCCTTGGCCCCCCAACAAAGACGGTGGAGCCAAGAAGAAAGCACGGTAAGCGGAGGTCGGCGTGTATTAGCCGGGCCGTCGCCCACTTCCACACAAAAAATCGGTCAGCAGTGCCCGCCGCGGTGTCACCGCCGAACCTTTTGCCACACCTGCGCATACTCGACGAAGCGCAGCCCAAGAGTGCGCGCACCGCCACGCCCCGGATCCGGCGCCCCCCCATGCAAGGCATCACGCCTTTGTGCAGCCCCTTCTTCTCTTTGGCACGATCTGGAACAGGTTGGGCGCTGTGGTGGCAATGCTCCCATCAGGCAGCCCAGGCATCTGTCCCGAACTTGGCCCGCTCACCATCTCCGATGACCACGCGATGCGTCACAAAGAACATCTTGTCAACGGCCCTCTCGGTCCCGCAGGCGAGATGAGCACAAAGTTCTTGTGGTTGAGTTCGCCGTGCCCACTCCCATCGCAGCCTGAGTGCGAAGCCAAGGACTTTGAGGTCTGGTAGGCCGAGGCCGCCGTAGACTGGGCGCGAGCAGACTATGGGCCAAGCAACGCGCACTTGCCGCTGGCCACCGTCTCGCTCCGCCCAAAGGAAGGCCCGACGCCTCTTGTCAATGCGCGATGGCCCACACCGAGTGCACAGCAGATGGCCATGTGCACCGGAATGGCCGAGAGTCGTCTGGGTGAGCATCTTCCTTCCCGCCCGGTTCATCGGCTCCGCCCTCCAAGTCGGTATCCGGCCGCAACGGCGCCCACAATGGGCTGTTCTCGTGATCTTGTCGGCCTTGTCACCGAGAGTGGCACCCCCAAATATCCGACCGGAAGTCCGGAGGCGGCAGGGGAACACTTTGCAAGATGCCCTCAATGTCGCTGTCATTGCACCGAATCGGTGTTATGGAACATTTGGCGAGGTTGGTGGACAGCCCCGATGCCTCTCGCGAAGGTGTCGAAATAGCACGGAGGCGGTGAAGTCCTCGCGGGCGTGGGCTGGACGGCGATGACAAGGTCATCGGCGTAGATGGACGCCCGCGCAAGGATGTGTCGACGGGAAGTGGAGTGAGGTACCCCGGGCGTCAGCCTCCTTCAGCATCGCATTAAGCACCTCCATCGTGATGAGCCTCCTCCTCCTCTTTGCCGCTGCGCGGCCGGCGTCCCTCCGGCCGCGCCGGGCGGCGACGCGGCCGTTGCTCCGTGGCATGGCCGTAGAGAAGCTCGTCCTGGTGACTGTGACGCATGCAAAAGCGAGGAACTTCGACAGCCACAGCACGCGGGAAAAGGCGAAAGCCACTCGCCAGGCTTGCGCGGCGCCGAGAAGACCGCGGCGCCGGGCACGCCGCAGGCAGTTCGTGGCGTGCGGATCATCATCGGAGTAAAGGGCGTCCTCTTCCTCCTCCCGTGCCCAAAGTGAAAGGCCGGGCGCTGCAATGGCGACGGCCTCAAGGGCAACTGGGGCACGGGCATTGTTAGCAGCAGGAGGAGGCCAGCAGCAAGCAACTGTTTCTGTGGTGGTTGCTTAGCTAGGAGCTAGTAGTAGTAGATGGTACTTGGAAGAAATTGCTCCAAGGATCAAGATGGTATGTGGCGATTATTTGATTTTGGTGGTGTTGTTTTCTCTGTAATAAATCGATGATCCATCGTGAAAAGGGAATAAACAAAGAAATTGTTCCTTGTATAAAATCAATTTGTCGTCATCTGTCGTGCATGTGTTCGTGATATTGATCCGTCAAACCTGCCCTCGACGACCATGGATGGATGTATATTGTTATGACCACTTACTATCACCGCTAGTTGTATATTGACAACTGGTATTTCTCGTGGTTTACATGCCCATTACCTACAGTAAAAAACAAACCTGAGACTAGTATACAAAGTAGACCAGTCCACTAGCAGTGCTTATACACATGTATAGGTTACCTTCTCGGCATTGGAGGCTGAGGAGACCGTTGGGGACGGACGCTCTCCAGCACCCCAGGTTGTCTCGGGCAACACTGTCGCTGCGGGGACGGAGGTCCTCGTGTCGGCTCCGGGTGCTGCCGCCATTACGGCTGCCGGTTCACCCACTGAGGCCTCTGTGGCCGCCTTCCTGGGTTCCCTCGTCGTCCCCATCCCGGAGCCTCTGCTGCGTATGCCCCCTCGTCGCCGTGCCTCCCACCTTGTTCACGGCAGCCACTCCATCCGCCGCAGCTCCTGGCTAGCTGCGAAGTCGGGTGTACGTGGATCCGCGTCCGGAACGCCAAGCCCGCAAGGTGCTCCTCAACAAGTGGAATGGGAAGAGACCGGATGATCCGTCCAACACCCCGGACCCGGTCCTAGCAGCACGCTTCCACGACCGATTCGCGTCCGACGTGCCCTCCCCCCTGGCAGCTCACAGTCAGGGAACTCTTCCCACTGATGAAGCCCGGCTCCTTCGTTGGGCTGGACGAGGAGCTGTGATGCGCACCACCGAGCTCTAGTTATCCGACTCGGTACTTCCTAGTTTGCGGCGCCGTTTCTTTACCGGGCGACTCATCGTCGTGTGTGGCCTTCTTACTTGATGGCATCTCGCCAAAGAGTAAGTGAGATGTAATCATAAACTCTGTTTTCCCTTAATGCAGCACGTGCACAATGCACGCTTTCGAAAAAAAAAAATGTATAGGTTACAAATCCTGCACTGAGAGTGGCCAACATAATAGGGAGTTAGGGATTTGTAGAAATCGGATTGTTGAAGCCATCGGGTATTCATGTGTTCTGAACGAAGAAGACGGGAACGACAAGTACGTTCGACCTGCTTAAGGTCCTGAGAGTACCGGATTTGAAGAATAATTATGGTCCAATATGTGTGACAATGTGAGCTCAGAACAGTCATAGCACATCACTTAGCTTACAGTAGCTCTCAACATTTTGAGTTGTAGCCACGTCAGGCTAGGAATTCAATCCAGCCAGATATGATATGACTGCTCGTGTAGCACATCCTGCATAGCAGAGCATGTACTCCCTCCGTCCCCACTGAATTTGTCACCCCGGATTACGTGCCATCTTATTCGATCTTCGCCTTATTCAAATTTTTTTTTCACAAATATAATTTATTTTGTTACGACTTATTTTATAAATGAAGATACTTGAATATTGATTAATTTATTTTATGATTTGCATAAATATTTTAAATAAGACGGATGGTCAAACACAAGTTCAAAAGTCAAAAACGAATTTAACCCATAGGACACAGAGGAGTACCCGACAAACGACAAATGTGAAATCACACCACCTTGAGGACTACTAGGACTACCCCACCCTATCCTCGACCAGGAGTACTGTAAAAATCCAAAAGGGTTGTCGTGCACTGTCTCCACAACTTGACGTCGTCATCAGCTCGGACAGGAGCATGTCATGTGCGCCAAGTCCGCACGCTCCCAAAGCAACACTTGGCGCGGCGTCCGTCCCGGGCGGCCGGTCGTCGATCAGTCTCCGGTCCGGGCCACCGTATCCTCTCGCGGATTCGCCGCACGCGCTGGCGCCGATCCGCCCGTCGCCACGTAGCCCATACAGCCAGGGACAGCAGGGGCCGCGCCAGGGGCGTGCATGCGTGCGCGCTCCGATCCGGCGCCGGACGCCGGAACGGATTCCGGCCAGCTGCACTGCACCCACGGGTTCGGTCCGGCTGCCGCGCGCGCGCGGCGGTTACACCTGACCTGGCCCGGTCGTCGTCGTCTCCCGCGGCATCTCCGCTCGTGCGAGGCGTTCAGCTCGCTCTCGCGGCCGGCGCGTACGTGTCCCGCGGCGGGGCGCGGAACGTGCGCGATGCGAGCCCACGGCCTGGACTAGCTAGGCGGCCAGAATCTTTGTGAAGGGAGGGAAGGCAATGCAATGATGGTCCAACTGAATTCGCGTGCCTCTTTGGTTGCCGTTGCCGGATCACATCATCATCTAGCTAGCTGCTGGATTATAGTATTGTAATTAGCAGGGGTCTTATTTTTTAGTCTAGAGTTTTATTTTCTGATGATCAAGCTTGCAATCTGTCGAAGGACCAAGGATGCATGCACCTGTCCTGTCTTGTCCTTCTGGTGCTTCGTTGTACTAATTGTGATTGCCCAGTAGTGCTCCACTACCTTAGCTAACTTGCTGCTGCCCTCTCATGCTAAACCTAAGTTTATTTCTGCTGCTGGGTCGCCACGCCATTGATTCTTTTCAGTGTGAACTGAGTATATATCTATTCCCACACCCTAACAAAACTGCAGGGGAGGAGGGGGGGAAATGTTTGAAGCTGGGAAGCATGTTTTATATGGTGTACTACGATATATGTATAAATGGTTTGAAATTGGCTAGAGGTCATAAGGATCTAATGTTGTATATGGCTCTGCAGAGTCAGCAGCCACATGCTCCCCTCCCACAACACTACATGTGTTACCATCTGAGTCATCATTGCAAGCTGCAGGGCATCTACGCCAGTATATACAAATGCCACTCAAGCGTGCCCTGGGCATGGGCACATGACACGTAGAGGCAGAGCATCTAGGAGAGGCATGGCACCAGGACAAGGCGTGGTTTGGTGCTGTATGATTGGCGAATTAGGCCCTGTTTGTCCGATAAATCCACATAGAAATCTCCTCCTGATGTTCGCTTCCTACCTCTCTCATAGTGGAAGATCGGAGGAGAGAATATCAGGATGTCCGGTGGAGCATTTCAGGATGGGCCAAGACTAAAGGGGTATGTATTATATTATTATATATCATTTCGTTAGGTTTGGTTAATCATTTTGAGCAATCATTTATCGTCAACATAAGGTGCTAGTTAATGAAATAAATCATTTTAAATGTGCACCTCTCGGTAAGTATCCATAGGATAGGATAAAGAAGACCAATCTTGAACAGCTACAGCTAGCTTGTTTATATACACCAAAAAGAGTTGAATTTGGTGCCGCTTTCTTCAACTAATTTTCTTTTTCGATTCGAGGGTACCCGCTCAATTCTGGACCATTTATTTTGTTTACTTGCCAACGTATAGTAGTACATCTATTTGACCATTATTTGTTAGATGTATCAAATATAACCACTTTAAAACCAATTTTCATGCAAATGTACCGATATCCTTTTTATGTGACAACTACAATTATGAATCGCCCCAAGTAATGGTCAAAGTTTTCAAACCTTTATCATACATGTCTTAATACGAGATCATTTTTTCAGAATGATAGAAGGGGATGATTACTATATTTGAATAGAAAATTACTTGAATCAGTTCCAAATGTTCAAATGGTAAAAGCTATTTTGTAGTCAAACTAATTAAGAAACATTGACGCCAATTCCAAAACATCATTTATTCTTTTACTAAGGGTTTGTTTGGCTGCACTTCATTCCACCACAATATAACCCACATGTTATATGATGATTTTGGTAAAAAAATGACTAGTTTACCCCTTAATACATATGTATTAGGATGATCAAAGTTCACAGACAGTAAAAGCTATGTACTTCGTACTTAGATATAATGTGCTCTAGAAAAAAAACAAAATGTTTGAACGCTTATTCAAAAATGGAATAAATAACCTATCTAGTGGTGGTTACCTTGCGAACAGGACAAATAAGTTCATTAGCAACGAAGACATATCTGGGTGTTGCACGTACGTGCTAGTCGTTTGGATATTGTGAGGAGCAAGTATTGAACCCTAATGCGATACAGCACGAATGAATGCATCTTCACACAACATGACACTCTGTCCTCATCACCAAAAGCAAGATCCCCTTGCTCCTTTAGTCCTCTCCGATTAGACGTAAATTCCGGACAGTACAACGAAATTAGTGTACGGTGCACTTAAACTGCCGAGTGACGAGTGCAATGACATTTCATATTTGTTTCTGTTCTATGTCCGCTTTTCCAGCTTCGCTGGCAGAAGCAAGAAAGAAGCAAAAGGCCTCGCGTCGCGTCGCCTACTTTTGTTGCACGCCCTGCCGATTCTTTCTCCTTTGGCGCTGTCTGACAAGTCCTTAGATAATGTTGACATGAATTGTTGGAAGCATGTACCAATAATGGCGTAAACCACGTACATGAAGTCATCAAATTTTTTTGATTCACTGAATTTTTTATATAGCTCTATTTCATTTGTTCGATCTGCAGCAGCAGTAGCAGCAATCTTCGGCGAAGGCACGGTTTGAGATAGAAATGTAGCAGAGCTCCTGCAGAGCTGAAGCAGCAGGCCCGATCCGTATGCAGGGGGTACTGTCGGCCTTGTTGTACATACGTTCGAAATTTTGATTCTTCCTGTTTTGGTATTCTACGATAGGTGTCATTTTCAGAGGAAACTCAGAGGTTACAACATATATATATATATAGCAACCAAACATTTCAGCATGGTATCCGGGCCTAACATTACGAGGAATCCCTTTTACTATGGCTCTGTCTGTTTCCCTGGAATTGCATCTTCATTCAGGTTGGCGATAAACATGCAGCGGACAGGCTCCTGCTATCCTGCAGAGCTCAAACTACCAAGTATACGTACATGACGATCCTGTGTGTCTGCTTCGCTGTACATACGTTAAGAGGTTTGATGCTTTCTGTTTTTTTGGCCTTCTAATTTCAGAAACAAACAAACAAACCCAGCGGTCAGGGGACTAAACATTTCATTATCAGGATGGTTATATTGTTGTCCCTGAAAATTGAAGTCCGAGGGAGATCAGACCAGACCAGACCAGACCAAACAGAGACGACGTTAATGGTGAAAGCACAAACACAAACTCCGAGCTAATCATCCCATAAAGCCTTCGTCTGCCGTGCCCGTGCGTGCACACACACTGTCACACTGATACACACGACGGTGCATGATTACTTGGTCGATGACACTTAGCGCGGACATTAAAAACAACCTGGAGGAGGTTTTTTTTTTTTTTCGAGACCGCGCCGTTGCGCGTATTTCATTAACCTGGAGGAGTTAGGGGGTGTCATTAGGCAGTTACTCACAGGAGCTAGGATAGGAAAGTAAGCCGTCATGATCATCATCTTTCTCGACGGCAACAACCGGCGCGGACAGGGACAGCAGCTAGCCGACGGCTAAACAAAGCATTTGGTTGGTTCATTTCAGTTTGTTTCACCTTTTTCGTTGATGGTGTACTGCAGAAAAACCATGGTTCCAGCCTGAAAAGGCAAATGCTGCTGACGGCTTTTCTAATCTAATCTTCGCAGCCCCCTTTTTCTCAAGCTTTCACCGACCGGGCTGGGCCATCATCATATCATGTACTACTGGACTTTTTCGGTGGTTAGTTACTACTCCCTCTGTCCCCATTTACTAGTCGTTCTAGGCTTCATCCAGGTGCATGATTCATTGGCTGAATCTGGACAGGTGCTTTGTCTAGGTGCTTGATCTGCCAACTGTACTTAGACGCTCAAAAGGAGAGCCAAAACGACATCAAATGCGGGACGGAGGGAGTACTATATTGCTGATTCTATCTAGTTTTATGGCCCGCGAATTAAATTATGCACGCTCGTACGTAGGACCAATGACCAATTCTGTGGGTGGCTAAAGTACACTGTTCATGTCCTTCCAAGTACTGAAACTGAAACTGAAGGCATGCATGCCTCGGTAGTTACGCTGAACTCAAGGTAGTTACGTTCACATTTGACAAAGTCCAGCTCTCTCTTTCTCCTACGAAATTATAAAAGCCCCTGTTAGTTGAAAATGCAGCGCTAAATGGAGCCCTACGAGTCTAAGATTTGAACGTGGTAGTGGTAGGACCCCCAAGCGGATAAGACGAGAGATTCTTCAGCAACATGCTTGTGTAAATCGCTTTGATCGGCATCAATTAGACAAGTATGCAAGCATAAAAGTTTCTACTACTGATTAAGCAACGGGATTTCTTATGCCAACCCAGAGGCCAGAGCGGTAGAAAAATAGAGTTTCTACCACGTGGCCATGGCCTCTGGGTTTGGACATGGCCACGTGGCAAAAACATGTTACACAGATGAGTTTCTCTCTTTTTCTTTTTGATGAGAGTGTGACCTAATATATTATAGGTTTCTTTTGAAGATTCCATGTTAATATTACTTCTAGTGAGGTGCGCTATAAAAGAGAGATAAGACTTTAAAAATTATCATATAATAAAGAAAAATATCATGTCACCTCTACTATTCCGTAAAATAATATTAATTAACTAATTGTCTATTAAATCTCCATCTATATTACATTACACATGCTAATTGAAGAGAACTGATTCAAACAGACCCTTAAAATTATCCATGGGACTTAAATTTATTTTGGGTATCTAACGCCCTCTTAAATTTACTACATCCATTTTTATGTATACTTGTATTAGGTTTGTCTTAAGCCATGCAGTTTTAATTTTAGCTATCGATTTTAAAATTTTATATAGGTTTTACAACACTCGTGCCTTTTAACATTACTGACCTGGACAGAAGCAAGGCCAGATTAATGCACTAATAAAGTCAGTCAAGTTACGTACATTATGTGCACCGTGAGTCAGAGGCTCAGAGCACCATATGTAATGTACCGGCATGTCTAGGAGCTGAAGTCGATCGTTATGCGTTTCTTGTTTCAGAAACGAGAACGAAAAACGTTTCAGATCGGCACCATTTATTAAACGAGGATGCTCACCCAATGCACCGAGTAAACAAACGTTGCCAGTTGAGTGAATGATGAATGCAGTAGTCAAACACTGCTGCGATCGCACGTTCGTAGCTTGACCTGCTGCCGCCGCCGCCGGCGGTACCGCCGCATCGGCATGTGGCTGATAGACGCGCGCCGACGGCTACGAGCGGCTCGCTGGCTGGCTGCTGATCACCGTGCCCGTGCAGCCTTGCTCCATCCACCCTCCAATCGACGGGCCAGGGTCATCCGTCATGTCCATGCCGGCAACTCCTGCTCACTGCCCCCGTCTGCACCGGATCAGACAGGGGAGATCGTGGCCGACGCAGTACGCGCCGCTAGCTGTCCGTAGTTGACACCGTACATTGCGCTCCGGGCTTTCGTTGGCCGTCTCGGCTGGCCGGTGCACGCGCACTCGATCGAACGCGTACAGGCCGCTGCTATACACTACCGCTGCAATGCAAGGACTGAAGCGAGTACGGCCACCAGCACCAGCTAGCAGGCGTACCAACTTGCGACCTGTACTTTTATCTAATATCTAATCTATCCCGGAATCCGTGGCCAAATTTCTGTGCTAGTACAGTTCGTCACGGCGGCCAGTGCCGTGCGCGCGTACACTGGCTGAGGACACCACCGGCAAGAAGCACCGCGTTATTGGAATCTAGCCTGCCGGTGCGGCGGTGCCTGCCGTTCCGGAGCCGGCCGCCCGCGGTTTCGTTGCGGTCCGGTCATGCTTTCCACGCGCGCCCACGGTGCCCGATCGATCAGAACGGGAGATCGTCGATGCTGTCCGGATCACATCCGATCCACGCGTACGTGCGTGCACACGGTGCCAAGATGCAGAGTTAACGGGGCGATGCGGCGCCGCACTGCTCTGCTTCCCGGTATTCTCTCTGCCTTCTGGTGGCTCGACACACCGCGCGTGGCGGATCGGAGAGAAAGACGAAGCTAAGCTAGGCATCTTCCCACTGACGACAGCGAGCTAGCTGGCATATCCGCGCGTGAGATCGAGGGGCGTACGATCGCGTGTACGGGGCGAACGACGAAAGCAACCGTGCGTTGCCTCGTGGCTCGTAGTAGTAGTACTAGTGTTCCCCGGCCCGGAACAACGTAACCATCGGCTGTGTTGTTTTCCTCTTTTGGTGAGAAGAACAAGACGTGTACCGGCCGGGCGAGTTTGTTTGTAGTAGTGTCTGGCCGTAAACGGGGCAGGGATACCAGAGACGACGCCGGGCGGGTTTGTTTGTAGCAGTGTCTGGTCGTAAACAGGAGAGAGATACCAGAGACGACGCCGACCTCACACCGTACCCTGCGGCCGGTCTAGCTCGGCCAGGCAGCCAGTTCGTGGAGCAACAACAACCGCATTTCGTTTCTGGGTTTTTCTAGCACTAACATCAGATTCTTGACCCACTGCATAATTATCGTAGCGTCGACCAGCATGCATGACCTTTCCTGGGTAATGCATGCATGCGAGACGTGGACTTGGCAACCAGAACGAACGGAACGGATCTTCACTCCTTTTACTACCTGGCCCAAGCCTGCCTCACCGAGGAGACGTGCCACCATTGCCGCACCGAGCCCGCACAAGAGACGTACTCGATCGGCACTAGCTGGCAACCGCGACTCACCGTACGCATGCAATGCACGAGCCAGAACCGTGGCGCGGATGGATAGGCATAGATGGGACTGGGACTGGAAGTCGTACTCCGCAACGGCGACACGCCAGCGCGCTACAAGTACTGAGCCGTGAACATCAGCGGGACCGCGCCGGCGGCCGGTGCACGAACCGAGTGGCACTCCAGCCAGTACGCCCCGGCGCGCCCACTGTGCCGCAACCACGCACGTGGAATTAACAGGCTACGTAGCGGCACCGGCACGGCGCGATGCACCGCAGTACAAAACGGCAACGTAACTAGGGTGGCCCGCGCGGTGAATGCAGCCGATGCCTGGCCGGGGCCGATCGATGATGCCGATCCGGCGCGGATTCGGCCGTATCGCGCCCCGGCGCCGCGCCCGCCCGCCTGCCTGCCCACGCATTAAATTAGCCGGGCGGATAAAATAGCCGCGGCCACGATTACTTGCTCGCACGGCGTGGCGGCGGCGACGGCGGCACATGGGTGGACCGGTGGAGGCCGTTCGCCTGTCTGCCGCTTGGGACCGTGCCGTGCCATGCCGAGACGACCGCGGCGCGGCGGGAGCATCGCGATATCGCATCGTATCTTCCCAGCTGCGCGCGGCGTTTGGCTCGGAGCGACGGGCCAACAGCAACAGCATCCAGCGGCACGGCGACGGACGGACGGCTCAACCGCGCCCCCGCTCCCGCTGCCGCTGCCGTCGCCGCGGCGGCACGTGCCCGCCGCGCGTTATTCGTATCGACGCTTTGTACGCACGCACACGCACACCTCCGCCGCGCGAATCGTGGAGTCTGCGGGGCCCTGCGGGGCGGTCGGTGCAGAGCTGCAGGCGCAGGCGCCTCCGGCCGGCCGGACGTTTGACCGGCGTGGCGGTGCTCGGCCGGCCACTGGCTGCCCGCCCCGTAATGTAACCAGCGATCCGTCCACGGGGCGAGCTGTTCTCCGATTCCGCGCCACTGCTCTTGTACATTGATCCGGAGATTTGTTTGGCCTGCACTGTTGTACTCTTTCCCGCACGGCAAAGCGACCAACAGCTTCGCGGTTTGGACGGATCGCCGGGGCTGCACGTGCTTGCAAATTTGCAATAGTGCGCCCGATTGGTGCCTTTTGTGTTTCCTTACTTGGCTAGCTAGGGATCGAAGACTGGGAAAAGACTAACTAGACTGGTGCGATGGATTCGGTTACTTACTCGGAGTAGTTGCTTAGCTAGGAAGCACCAAGCATGTGTGCTCAAGGACAGTTATTAGCCGATATCATGGCATTGACAGGGGATCATTTTGACTCTCTGGCCTGGTGCATGAACCAGTAACAGTCCTCTTTGGCAGGTGCATCCCGTCCGTGAACCTGCAGTTTTCTACTTGGACGTTTGACAAAGCGTTGAGGCCTTCAGGGGAAAACATGCTAGCATAGTAGGCTGATGATAGGTTGCCTAAAACGTGGACACACGGGCGCGCGCGGTTACCGGCAAGATTTGCTGGATGATGCAAGGGGGGCGGCTCGGCGTGTGCCCGCACAACAGCAGCAGCCAGCAGTCCAGCACCCAGCAGGCGTGCCGCGAAATCTTCCCGGCGATCCTTAAAAGCTACGAGACCGGCAAGGACTGCGCGGCGCGGGCGCGCAAAATCCGAGGAGAAATCGGCCGGACCAGACAGGCCAAAATTCGGGCACATGCGCGCTCGGGTCGACTGCTCACTGCTGCGGACAGCGCCCGGTCACATGCACCACCAGCCCACTCTCACTCCCTCTCCGGTGTGAGGTCGCCCACTTGGTGCCACCGCCACCTGATCGCTTGCTCGTCGCCGATCACGATCACAATTCAGAGATCAGACTATCAGAGGCTTTCGCCGGCCTGTCTCTCGACACCGCCGATGATGTGACGGGATCACTTGCCCCGGGCCACGCCACGACCACGATGCGATGCTACGGACGCACTGTATCCAACAGCAACGCATCGTGCAACAGTGAGCTTGCTCGGTTCGATTCCGCGGTGGCTGTGCACGTTTGCGTTGCGAGGACACAAAACTTGCCCGACACCGCGCTCGTTTCCCTGTTTGAGAAAGAACACGAGCAGCGTGGCGTACCTACCACTCGTTCGTCGTGCACGACTGTTGTTGTTCTGCGTGGTGCGTCGCAGCAGCGTTTCAATGCGTGCAGCGCTTCGCATTTATTTTCATAGACAAAATTGATATATACAAAAAAACTGCTAGCGACAGATTTGAAAATTGTCATATTACACGCGAATGAAGAGGGAAAAAATTGAACAAGTGGAGCGTGGAAAATGGCATCAGCTGATCTGCGCAAGAGGGAACAGGGAAGTTTGTGCCTGCGCTCCATTTCTTGGGAGCAGAGTGTGCAAAGCTGCATAGTTTAGAGCAAAAGTATTATAGAAGTTTGTAAGCTTAAATGATAACGTGGAGGAGAGAAGGGAGGAGAGAGAGATCGCGGTTGTAAACTGCGGTAGGCTTGGACGTGCGAACCAAGCAAAACTTGTGAGGCATGATAACTAGGCTCATTATTAAATGCCAAGACTTAACCATCAGATGCAATGGGGTGAGTAAGAAAAATAGGTAAGGGATCCTTACGTACCAGGAAATTCTATTATATAATACTTGCTCTTAGGCAGCTAAGCGGGCACTTGACGGTGCGGATTTAAAACGTTAAGCATGTGCACTTACCAATAATACGCTAATAGCCCAGGAAGAAATGCTTGTATGTACTAGAATTGTGCATCATAGATGACGGCCATGTTTTTCTCGGTTTATACATGTGCGCGCGCTTTAGTATATTAGGGAGGGTCCAAGCGTACATGTAATTTTTTATGTCCTTAGGGCATCGTTAAGACATATTGTATTGAACTTTTCTTTATTTATTGCAAAACCCACAAATCTTTTACGTGATCCAAAAAAAAACATGTGAAATTCTACTCTAATTAAGCTTCTGTACGTGGTTATGTTACAAGGGACTTGTAAGCGACCTGGAAAATGAGACAAGACCTAGGTGCATTGGTGTATGCTGACAAGGCATTAGCAGAAGGTTAGACGAACAGGTTAACTACAGTGGTTCGTTTAATTTCCTCCATTTTCATTTGAAGCGAAACAACAAAAAGTGAACATTAGGTTGGGCTGAACAAAAGAGCGATGATGCTCTATATCTATAATCTTGTTGGCCCATCATCTTCTTTTCCTAAAAAAGATCTTAACTCTCCAATCCTAGTAAATCTACAACTGAAATTCAAGGGAGGGCTTCAGGGGGACTTCACGTGCTACGGCACCGTAGGGGGGCTCAAGCCTAACATCTTCATATTGCCTCTTTTCACCATTGCTCAGTTACTCTCATATGTACAGGAGGGAATACAAAAATGTCTCCCGTATTTGTTGAGTTTGACCGTCTTGTGAGTTCTTGCCTCCTAGCCCCTCTCAAAACCATAGACAATTTCAAATCTTGCTCCACGGAATGACGGAACAACAGAAACTACATATGTTTCTCGCATCATGTACTTTTTTTTAGAAAAAAATATAAGACTTAAGCCAGACCCAAACTTAGCTCCCAAAATCCGAGATATTAATTTCATATTTCGACAGCAACACAACGATCGAGGAACAAGTGTTGCACAACACAGATGCATATTTTCCACAATAAAAGGCAAGTTTTATCTACCATCGGATTGTCAAAAAAATGCACTATAAAAATCCAACAAAATATTGGTGGGAAACAACTGGCATTTCTAACTATTGCATCGGAATATATACTTGGCAGTATACTCTCTACATTCCAAAATATATTATTCATGACTATTAAAGTTCGACATCAACATTTCCAGCTGCAATTCTAAAGTGGCCATATCTGTTGTATAAACTTTTGGTATGATTAAACTATTTGCTAGTCAAAGATAAAAAAACTCAAAAATTAAAATATATATAACATCTTATATTTTGTGACAGGGTGAGTACTACTAGAAAGAAGAATAACAACCCATCACTTTCAGCATAATTTATACGGGGCCAACTGGACGATCCGAAAGGCAAAGGACCCCTCCATTTCGCCAAGGGGCCCCTCCTCCCTATAAAGCCTAGCTCCCCCCCCCATCCATCCGCCTCGCCAGCCAGCCAGCTAGCTCCATTTCACCGGTCACCACCACCACCACCAGCTCTGCTCTCGCCGCGCTCCCCCAGCCATCCGTCGCCATTGATTGAGATTGACCCAACACAACGCAACCCAACCGCGCGGCGGCTAGAGCTACATCGACCGGCGGCCAAGAGGGCGTTCGCTCGGCTCAGTCGTGCGTCGACATGGCGAAATGCAGCAGCAAGATCCGCTACATCGTGTGGCTCCGGCAGACGCTGCGGCGGTGGCGGTCCCCGCGCGGCGGCACGTGCGGCGGCGGTGGAGGCTTCGGGGGTCCCGGTCCCGGCGGGCCACGTGGCGGTGTGCGTTGGCGGCGCGTCGCGGCGGTTCGTGGTGCGCGCGGCGCACCTGAACCACCCCGTGTTCCGGGAGCTGCTCCGGCAGGCGGAGGAGGAGTACGGGTTCCCGTCGGGTGCCTGCGCGGGCCCCATCGCGCTCCCCTGCGATGAGGGCCTCTTCGAGCACGTCCTCCGCCACCTCTCCTCGCCGTCCAAGTCCTCCCGCTTCGTCACCCTCGAGGACCTTAAGAGCGGCGGCGGCGCCGGCCTGTCCTGCTGCTGCGTCGCCGCCGCCGGCGACTCGCTCCCGCTCCTCCACGGCATCTCCGCCGACAAGGCCGTCTGGTGAGCGCGCCGGCCGCCCTGCCCAGCCCATTGCGCGCGCGCGCGACGGCCATTTCGTCGGCATCCTCCCTTGTTTTTGGTCTTCTTTTTCTTTCCCCATTTTTTCGCGCTCGCTCCCTCCGTTTCCACCCGAGTGGAGCTGAGCGCGGCGGAGACAACAACCTCGACGAGCAGAGCAAGATGAGAGCGGCCTGCCGGCCGGCGCCGGAGCCGGAGGCGGTGAAGTGAGATGGCTGAGAAAGTCCTAGGATTTTTAGACGACTGTCAAGTCTAGTCATCCATTCATTCCCTGTCAAATCAATCCGGGAAATTTTAGTGGCTAAGAATTATTCTTTTTCTTTTTCTTATTTTCTCTCTCTCACTCACTTAATAATCCTCCCTCCACTGTAAATACATGTGTACTACTGCGGCTCGGCCAGCATTGTTGCAAGTGAAAAACATTCGTTTTCTTCTGCTATGCTACCACGGTTGTAGTACTTGTGAACTGCTTTGGCCAATGGTTATTTTTGGCGTATATTTTCAGATGAATCTTCTCTGCATTCTCTCCTAATGTTCCCAGATGCAAATCCAAATGTCCCCAGGTGCTTTAGAAGACATGGAATCAATTCCACCGCGTCGAACAAAATTATTCACTGCAGGTGATGTCAGTGGCAAACTAGCTGCACATCTATACTGATCTACGGAGTAGTACCAGTGACAGAGTTAGGGTGACTCCAATGAACTAACCCATTATAAAAACAAAAAGAAATAGGGGACTAACTGAATCATGGTATAGTTTATTATCCTCTGATTTTTCTGTTTCCCGGAGAAGAATGGGATGTCGTAGGAGTTTAACAGAAAGTTCACAACTAGAATACTCCCGTGTTGAAGCTGTCGCTAGGCTGGTGGCAATGATTACGGGTATTACCAGCCACCACCAACCGAATAAATTGGTTGATGCTCCTCCTACTACTAATTGATATCGCAACATGAATATTGGCTCAACTAATCCTTTGTTTTCTCAACTAGGGGGAGACTTGTGGTCAGCCTATATGTATTTTCAATCTCACGAAAGGGTGACTTTAGCAATTCAAGTGGTAGAACCCACGCGATAACTTTTTATGTTATCTTGATCGTGAATTAATAAAGTTCCTTTCCTACTTTCCTAGAGTAGTGCAGCAGCAGCAGCAGGTACTGGAGCAAAGATTAGATTGTGATGCATTCTCACCACTGTCTTTTGTCGAATCTTTTTTTCCAATCCTAGCACACAACATAACGGTATGGGACTCCATTTGCAACAGCTACAGAAGCCTTGGATGGAGAGGAGCATGGCAAGTGAACACAAGAGACGATGACGATGACCAGAGTCCATGCCGTGTGAGGATCTGTTGTGAAGTTCATGACATGTGAAGATGTTGCGAGGATCTACCGTGAATTCACAGCATGTGTTTACCAAGATGTCGCAAGGATTTTTTTTTTTTTTTTTGAAACAAGATGTCGCAAGGATTTACTACCGTGGTCCGTGGATGTATAGAAGATGTCCATGTCCAGACGACCAAGTCGGCCGAGGAGAGCACAACGCTGCACACCGGCCACTCACCCTTTCCGGCGCGGTAAAGGTAAAACCCCCAGTCGGTCTGTCCGACTCCGGCTCCGGCGACGGCGAGGGGGGCGGATCGAGCGGACAGCCCGTGAACCTCCCCGTCGTCCTCTCTGGTTGTGCGTACTTGTTCCACTGCGCGGCGGGCCCGGCTGCGCCGCGCTGCCCAATCTGCCGCAGCGTAGGCGCGTGCATGTGGCCTGTGGGGGCTTTGGCTTGAGGACCGTCCGTCAAGTGGTCCCCGTGCCGGCTGCACATGTGTGCTGATACCGGTGGGCCAAGGCGCGCATGGTCCAATCGCCTGCGCCGTAGTCCTTGCCGCTTTATCCGTAGTCCTTTCGCGGGCTGTTTCGCCTTTCCACTGGTCGGCTGGGCCGCTCCCGCTCGGGCAGCCGGGGCCCACACCTCAGTCTCTCTCACGCGATCACGGTCGAGTTTTTTTTTTTTTTTTTTTTTTTTTAACAAACATGCTTTATAAATTTAGCAGCATAAAACTGCTATGTGGTATAAGTTATCCCAAAGATACATGATCAAGAAAGCATCCCGAATGGGGCAGCTCGAGATATGAGAAGAATTATGACAACCCGATGTGTACATCGGATATAAAGTTTTGATGATTGCGAGCTGTGTTGCTAAGACATGGCGATCCCTATTAAGTATATTAAGTATTCTAGGGATCTTGTAGACTTTGTAGTCTTTGCCTTGTCCCCGCATTGAAGAAGGTTTGAGTGTAGAATTTGGCCTCCCACCTAGGAATAGGAGTTGTGCTATTTGAGTTGATGTAGGTGACCAGCTGCTGACCGTCGAGAGGAAATTTGCTTCCAGTAATGTTCATCCTCACAATAATAGCCCCCTTGAAGGCAAGGGCGGCCGCTTCTCGCCGCAAAAACCGAGGAAACACTTGGGAGAGAAGCTTTAATATAAACATTGAAATTTAAGCTAATTAGGAAGACTCCAAGCCCACCATTCCTGTTAAATGTAATGTTTTGATCGGGTAACAGAGAAGCATCGGTGTAAACCCGAAGACCTTCCAACATGGTGGCATGTGTGTCCTGTAGAGAGGGGGTTGAGGAAGTTGCTGATGATGTTGATCCTCATTCAAAGGTTCCCGCAAATTGACATTACTGAAAGTGGAAAAAGTGGCGACTTGTGGATCCCGATCGCCTATTTGGGGTTGAGTTATATCCTCGCAAAAATACTTTGGGAGACTTCAAAATCAGCATTAGCTGCATGGTGCACTTGCCAAGTAGTCCAATCTTTGTTATTAAATCTTTTATCATTCCTAGCCAACCAAATATACCGAGAAATAGTGACAGTTTTAATCATCTCGCCTATCAGTTTGAGGTGTAATGATAGCGGGTAGGATATTTTGAATACCATCATCATCATGAGGAAGACCGGAAGTGCAAATGGGAGGATTAGCGAGAAAACCATACAGCTCTAGGTAGGTTGCACAAGAAAAATAGGTGGGCATCATTCTCAATTGAGGTACAAGAGGAGCGGACTGGGCCGATGTTATTAGAGTAAGTTCTGCTTTCGCTTCTCTGTGGCTAAAGCTCTTCGAATAAGCCTCCACATGAAAGTTTTTAAGGACGGGAGGGCATGTTTTGTGCTTCCACAATCTGTGCATGATGTGTGCATGGCTTGTGGGGATACGCTCCTTGTTCCTTGAGTCGGTAGATGTACCCGATTCTCTCGCATTCAAAAAGGAGAAGGCATTTTTCACGGTGCAAAGACCGTTAGGAAGCGTGTTTCCAAATAATAACATCATTGTCATGCGATGGGATGACATCAGTTTGTGCTATTATATGAGAAGCTTGAGGAGAAAAGATTTGGTTAATAAGATCAATATTCGGGATTGAGAGAGATGGTTCCATAATTGATTAACAAAGTGAGAGGGAGAGATGTAAACAAAGAATGGGGAGATTAAGATTGGAGTGGATAGTATCCCAAATCTCACACCAAGGGGTGTTCCAAATATTTGAATTGCCTTTATGTAGTTGCACAACAAAGTGTTGGTGGAGAGTATATCTTTGACACGCAAAATAGAGGACCGTAATATGGATCTAGGCATATTTTTTGTTAGTCATGTCCAAAAGGATTTGTGTGGGTAATATTTAGACTTTAAAAATAGCTGTTAGGTACTCATCCTTTTCTCATTTGCAATCCTCCATGCTGCATTAAGAATAAGGCTTACGTTAACAATGTGGAGATCCCCGATAGCTAAACCTCCATTTTCTTTTGACCGACAAATATCCCGCCAAGATCTATAGGGAATAGGAGAAGTAGCATTGTCTTCTTGTACACCAGCCCACCAAAATTTCCCCGATAATGGCTGATTTTTTCCAATAAAAGTTTTAGAGAACACCACTATGGACAAGTAGTAAATTGGAATGGAAGCAAGGGGCGAGAGTTGATATAAGTCAAACGCCTCATGGTTGAGTTTATTAGCCTTCACAATAGTGAGCTTAGCTCTAAATTTGTTAATGATAAAAGCATAGGCTTTGTTTCTATCTCTATGGCTAAAAAGTAAGGGATGACCAAGGTGCATAGTGTTAGAATTCAAGGTAGGTACAGGAAAGATATTGTGAATGGAAGACATAATGCTAGGATGGACATTTTTGCTAAAAACGTAATGGTCGACTTACTTAAATTCGGTGTTTGGCCCGATGCATGACGTATGGTCAATTGCGCTTTTGATTGATTCAAATTTCTTCCACCTGTAGCTTGTCCACATAAAATAATATCATCTCGCAAATAACAAGGAATGAATACTTGGGCCACCAGGGCCAAGAGTGACACCCAGATATTATTATTTTCGATGGAGGTTTGAAGCATATTGGATAATTCATTAATAGCAATGACAAAAAATATAAGGAGACAAAGGGCATCCTTGTCTAATACCCCTGGTAGGGTATAAGAAGTGGGAGGGCTTTCCATTGACAAGTACCGCATTGAGGTAGAGGATATACAAGCATGCATAAGGGAAATAAAGTGATCATTGAAGTGATGCTTTTTCGAAGAGTTTGGCAAATAAAAAGTCCAAATAATACGGTCAAAAAGCTTTGGCCAAATCCAACTTGAGAAGAAAAGCTTTTTGTTTCCAACTTTTCGGATGAAAAGAATGGATAATTTCCCTGGGTGATAATGACATTGGTAGAGATACGTCTACCTTGGACAAAAGCCGCTGAGTAGGGTGAATGATGCGGGGCAAATGCTTCTTGAGCCTGTCGTGACAGTGTTGCGTTATGCGTTGCGTTGCGTCGGGCAGCGCCTTGGACCGTTGGCGTGGGCCGTCTGACGCCTTTTCGATGCCCGCAGCGTCGTGTTGAGCGCCGCCGCCATCAAGGGCGCCATCGCGTCCCGTGCCGCCGCCGCATCGGCCGGCGGTCGCCGCAGTCGCGTGGTGCACCAAAGACCACGGTGGGTGTTCCCGCGGGTGGGCCCACCCAACACGACGCTATCTCGCTCACGAGTCACACAAGTTTTTTTTTGAGAGGGTACAACGGACGCGACACAACCACACACACCACACTCACGCCACACGCACACACACGTGTGCGGCCCATTACACACGCAAGGAGAGATTGGGAAGCCTCTAGCTTCCGATTACCCGAGACGCAAGTACCACTTAACGCGCACACGTGTGTACCCTATTCTACACCCGAGGGAAACCGGGAAAAACACCCCAAATGAGGCGCCCGTGTCGGCCCTCGGCCGAACGCGGCGGGCAGCTCGAGCCCCCGCTCGGTGACCAACCGAAGCTCGCTTTCGGTCCTCACGAGTCACACAAGTTTTTTTTTTTTTTTTTTTTTTTTTTTGAGGAAACGTGCACCATTCATGGGAAAGGGAAACGCATAAAATACGAATACTGAGATACGACCGTAGAGGATACATGCACAACTGTCCTACCCATCTTACACAAAAAGGTCCCTTGAAAAGAAAAAAATACATTGAAGCCCAAGAACCCCAGTGCTGCCCAACATCGCCCAAGGTCGCCATCGAACGCCGCCCGATCCGTCGGCGCCGGCCGCCGTCGTCGATGAAGACGCCATGGAGGAGCCCCATCACCGAAGGTTTTGAAGAAAGCCGCAAAAGAGCAACCCACCCAATGGCCGTGATTATGTCATGGTGAGGACATCGGCGAGGCACCGCCTCAAACTCTCCTCCGGCCGGCCCAAAGCTCGCCCCGTCGACTTACGCGGCCGGCAAGACAAGGTCGAACCACCCCGGCTTGCCAAAACACCCACCCACCGGCACCAAAACCTCTCGAAAGGATGTGGCACGAGCACCGCGATTCCGCCCGATCGGCGAAACAACGGCCGCCCGCGTGACGCGGCACGAGCACCACCGTTCCGCCAGCGGCGAACGGCGACCGCCCGCGGACTCTGGCCAAGGCGCGGGCGAACTCGCCTCCACGAACCGCCCGATGGCGCGACGGGGCGAGCACCACCGAGAGCGGGGGGCGAGCTGGGGGAAGAGGCGTTATTCCATAGCGGCGCGCGCGGTAGCGCCGCCGCGCCCTCGGGCACCGCCCAGCGGAACCCTAACCCTAACTAAGCTTCGAACCCTTGCCGGCCGGCGAGCGGCCCGGTCTCCGCGCCTCGAGGCCCGGGGGCCATCGGAGGCGAGGAAGACCGCCGGCCCGCCGGGCGGCACCCGAGCGCACACTATCGCCTCTCTCTGTACTGTAGCTGGACGAGAGGATTCGAGAGAGAAGAAGTGTCCACATCCAGACACGAGTCACACAAGTAAGCGGAGCGGAACGTGGAAACGGCCGGCCCACCACCAAGGGGATGGGAACCGCGCGCGCCGCGGGCCCAGCGCGCCTCCTCCTCCTCGCAGTCGCAGCAGGCCCACAGAGTTTGAGCCCACCGGACTTGGGCCACCGCTGTCGTTCGGCGGTGGTAGTTGCAAGTTGCCACCGCGCCCCGCAGCATTATCCAGCCTAGCCGCCGCTCCTCGTCAGATCATTTCAATTCCTAATCGAGAAAAAAAGATCATCTCAATTCTTCCCGCCGGCTGATCGGAGCACCCTCTGGAAGCGGCCGGTCCAGAGCTTCTCCGTCGATTGAAGGAAGGAGGCGAAGGATGAGGAAGCTGGCGTTCCACGAGCGGAAGCTACTCAAGAGGGTCAACTTTCTGGACTACGACAATGGCAAGGGGCGGCGCGAGGGCCGCGTCACGCAGCGCTACCACATCGTCGGGAGGGACGACTACAAGAAGTACTAACTACCCGCCACCCCCTTTCTCCGTCTTCACGATCGTACGTTGAGTGGATCGATCGACTGGTTATGCTGCGTGTGTCAGTTGTAGCGGCAAAATCTGTCAATGGATCTTGTCGAGGCACTTCCGACGATCATGGGCGACTCTCGATGTAAATAGTTCGGATTTTGGGGTGGCAGGTACAATGGGATATGCCTGATGGTGCAGAAGCAAGTGAGCATTATCAGGCAGATGGACCCGCGGGGCGGGACCCTTTCAGGATCGAGATGACAGACGTGCTGCTCGATAAGCTGTAAGTTAATTTAATTGATTATTTGTGAATTTACAAGTGGAGGATTATGACGAATGCTCCTCAGGCCTACAATTTTGCTTCCTGTAGCTGTGTTTGGATTGTTGGTTGATGCATTCACCTACAATTTTGATATTCGTGAGCCTTTCAAGATTTGACACGTTGACACGTGGGTTAGTGTGTCAAATCTTGAAAGGCTCATCATTTGGACCACAATTTTCGAATTTTCTTGTGCGATGGATAACAGTGGTAAAATGCAATTAGACTAGATCACTATACAATCTAGACTACTATTTCAGGTGTACGGGAACTTTGAGCTCCTTTTCAATCTGACAATATGTGAGTTCTTGATTATTATTTTCTTTTCAGAATTTTGTGCTGTGTAAACGGTGGCAAAAGTTCAGTGCATTTGCATTTCCAATGTCTAAGTTAATTGCCCCTAATTATATTTCAATTGCATGTGCTTATGTCTGTCCATACGCTCCTATACTTAGATCAGCATGTGGTTGGGTTGGAATCGCATTTACCTGGACTGAATGGCCATAAGCCATCATGGCATGTCCTGTGATCTGTGGAGCTTGTTCTTGTTCCATAAGCTGTCTTATTACTCTTGCTATGACTATTGTCACTTCTCATGCTATAGTGTCAGTATAGTGTGACATATTCATTTTAACAAAATTATATGATTTCTCGTTCAGTTCGTGTTGACAGCCTCAGGATTTGTTAATTTGTGCACTGATCCATGTTGTCTGACAAAGTACTTTAACTTCAGGTATAATATGGGTGTAATCTGGACAAAAGAGAGCTTGGTAAACTGCGAGAAACTTTCAGCGAGCTCCTTCTGCAGGTCTCTTCACCCGGCCACTATCTTTCCACTCGCTCAGATCACACATCACATGCCACTCACCTTTTGCTTTGCTATAAATCACTGCAGACGAAGACTAGCAACAGTTATGACGAGGATCAAGATGGCAGAGCACCTCAAAGAGGCCGTGACATGCATTGAACAGGGCCATGTGCGTGTTGGCCCTGAGGTCGTCACCGATCCAGCATTTCTTGTGACCAGGAACATGGAGGACTTCATCACTTGGGTGGATTCCTCAAAGATCAAGAAACAAGTCATGGAGTACAATGATGCATTGGATGATTATGATGCCATGGCTTGAAGGCACTGTTCAGATAATTTTTGTGCGGTCAGCAATGTAGGTTGGTGTGTGATATTCTTTAGGCTATCATCTGAGGCTATTGTTGCAGAGGTACTACTTTGTGCATTTGGCTATTTTAGGCAGCAGATTAGATACGATTTTTTATTTAGTTAATTAATTAACTAATAATGTTATAGCAGCACACAGAAATTGTGACATTGGGCGTGATAACCACATTATGATGGTGCTTTTTATCTTTACGACCAAGTTCTGTGATTGAAGTGACTACTCTGCTGATCCTGTAATTCTGTGCTGTTGTGCTTGCACGCATTTTCCTGGATTGGTTTCTAAAGAAAGCATTTAGAATATGATCTTGATGTAATCCGAGAACAAATATAGCATTTAACCGCATAGTTCGGTTCAGACAATTCCTTCAGCGACACAAATCATATATATAATATAACAAAAAAGATAAGCAATAGTTATATGAAACGTACAGTATTTTTGTTCACATGCAAGATACCCTAAATTTACATGTTAGTGGATCAGAGCACAGCCAACAAGCATATGGTGCGTAATGCCAGAAAGAATTACTTATAGTACACAAAAAGCACACAGACACAGCAGACTTCTAGTCTAGCGAGAGTCGGTCCAAGCCATGCATCATCTCAACAACTTGTGGAGCTATTTCATATGTTAAGGAATCATAAAAGGACAACTCCTTTACCTAAGCTAAATCCTGTTAGAAGCTATAACTGCAAAACTAAACTTGGGCTTCTAAATCTACTTCTGATGTTTGAGAGAGACTACTGCCTTTTGATTCTTGCATCTCCACCTCAACAGTAATCACTTGTTTTGACTTGCCGTTTTCTGTTTCCATCCGTCTGAGTTTTTTCTCTTTGTACGGCACGTAGCTCATACCTACACAAGGTAGAATGTGCGTACACTTTTTTCAATAACAAATGATATAGGAAAATATAATATCATACATCACAAGGAGGTAAAATCTATATGGTAATGTAATTGCTCATCAAATAGCAATGGTTCAGTCCTCAATTAATATATTTGCACACTCTGTGAGAAAGTTGCAGAGGAACTGGCAGTATTATTTTTTGTTAAATGGATTTCCATTTATGTCAGTTTCAATCCACAAACATGTCAACGTTTTGCTTTGAAAAAAAGCATAATGTGATCTTCCTATGAATGGCTTCACTGCTTATTCTCCAGGGAACTTACAGATTTACAATTTTTAGCATAAACAGTAAAGCCCACTATTTCTTCAGGTTATCTATGTAGTGGAAATTTATCCAATGTGATCTTCCTATATGTACCTTCACTGCCTGTGCTTATTCTCCAGGGAACTAGCAGATTATATTTTTGAGCCTAAACAGGAAAGCCCACTATTTCTTCAGGTTATCTATGTAGTGGAAATTTATTCAAAGTGATCTTCCTATATATACCTTCGCTGCCTGTGCTTTTTCTCCAGGGAACTAACAGATTACATTTTTGAGCCTAAACAGGAAAGCCCACTATTTCTTCAGGTTATCTATGTAGTGGAAATTTATTCCATGCGACTCCTAGCAGTAAGAGTTTCTACCCTAAAGAACATTCACTTTGTGATATTCCATGGTAGTAAGTATATAATAAAGTTAGTAAGTGGACATAGCAGGAAGAGGCATAATTCCTTTGATATAATGTTTGTGCCTTACTTTTGAATTGTTAGTTTGTCTACAAAGCAATGTCAAGATACTCGTGACTCCTACATACTTCAATGGAATATTATTGAGGGAACTTATAACTTGCATAGCATTTTTTATTAGCCTAAACAGGAGAAACCACTAGGTTTTAAGGTTATCTATGTAGTCGAAAACGTGTTTCGTCTTCCAAGCTGAAGTCGTAAAGAGCACAGCATTTCATAATGGTAAAAGTAGAGTAACAAAAGCATAGCAAGTAGTCATAGCATGATTCATGAAGAAGCATAAAACATTAACACCGATGAAATGAATGTTGCTGTTAACGGATAAGTTCAATTTTCAGTATGATCACCAGCCCCAAGTTCGATTTTTTCTGAATATGCAGATTTGCTCACATAAGAAGAGACAAGATTCATTATGTTTATGTATAAGGACAGCAGAGAATACTATATGCACACTACATATATACCATAATCCATATATAATTTTGAATTACTTGATAAGGTTACAGTGAACTCCACAGAAGATAGAACTCAACTGATACTACAAAAGGTAATCAAAGTGAGATGCTAATTTGGAAGTTAGCTCCTGTTGCTAATTTCGTTCATTGATCAATTACTGACAAACTCCGGGAACAATTGAACTCCACAACTGGAGCATCACACACACATGGGGATACTATTAAAGACGAGAGCTTACGGTGAGATGTAGCTCTTGGCGAGCAGGAAGTATATCCTCCAGAACTGCTTATCCTTCATGTGCCGAGGGCACAGATCGTATCGAATCTTGGCGAGTTCCTGCACGCGAAGCACACAGGTTGCAGCAGCTCACGCTTCACAATCTTTCACGGTTGGGAAGAGTTAAGCAGGGATACGAGATCCGAGGGAAACCACCAACCTTAGCTTTGGACAGCACGAGCACGGCGTGCCGCTCCTGCCAGCTGGTGAGGTCGCCGTCGGCCGCCTCCGTGGAGCCTCCTGCGATCAGCGCAGAAGAGTATCAGGATCTAGCCGTGCCGGATCGAGTAGGGCAGCGGAATCGGTGGGAGGGAGGGCATGGGGTTGGGGAACGGAATCATCGGTTGCCTTGGAGCTGGAGGGCGGCGGCCTTGAAGGCGTCGGGCGAGAGAGTTCGGAGGAAGTCGAGCAGCTGCGGGGTCACCCCCCAGCTCCTCGTCCTCCGCGGCCGTGGCGGCGGACTTGCTTGCGCCACTGCTGCCGCTCCCCGGCGGCGAAACGGCCAGGAGAAAGCGGCCAAGGCCATGGCGCTGTCAGTTGACACGCTGATCCGGGCCGGCTCGCCCTCTCCGCGGCAGAGATAACCGAACCACGGATTCCCGTTGGATATCTCGGAAAGAGGAACTGATTCCGTAAAGCTCGTTTATATTATTTCTATTCCTATTTATTTATCAGCCCCGTCTAATTGAGGTCGAATTTGGCGTATAATCCAATGCGAGACGTATTCGGCATCTCCACAGATTGTGAATTCGTGATGAAACTCTATACGAGTACTAGTTAGCTAAGGCTCTTTTTGTTTTTGACACACAAGAACAAAAAAAAAAAAAAAAAAAAAAAAAAAAAAAGACACAAAGATAAGGGCGCAGTATAGAGTGAAAATCTGAAATCCAAAATAGAGCCTAAAGTATATTGTTTTTTTTTGACAACAAAGTATATTGTTTGGATAGTAGGAAGAAGAGAGCAAGGAAGATATGTTGGTTTGAGTTGCACATGGCCTGTTGCCTTTCGAAGGAACAGAACTCAACATTCCTCTATTCCAAACATCATCACACGGAGTTCTTTTCAAAGAAGTGAAATACATTAAGGGCGTGTTTCCTACCCTGCAGCTGGGTACCCAGGCTCGTTGGCCACGCCAATTCCAGTTCGAGCCAAGTGGCTCATGTTTGATTCCCGGCCACCCAGAGCCAGACCGGGCTGAGATTGTGTTGATGGACCAAAGTGGAGCCAAGCACAAGGCCAACCGCCACCAACTGCCGTCCTGAAATAGCCAACATCTAGGATTCGCAACAACAGAACAAAGTTTCCAGGATTCAAGCAAATGAGAAGATGAAAACAACAGCAAAAGGCCTCATCACTAAGCATTCTCAGTTTAAACTCCACTATTACAGTATATAATTGCACATTAATCATCAAAACCAGCAACACCACCTGTTAACTTGCTCTGGTGGAGCACCAGCAGTGGGTGCTCCAGATTAGCAAGGTACTCACTATAGGAAGCTTCTGCACCAGCTCTTGTTGTAAACTTCTGGTAAGAGTTTTTTGGATAACCACAAATCTGATCATTGCACTTTGCCCAGCTATCATACACCCTAGGAACCTTGCCACAGTATACAACCTACCAAGCCATAGCCTTTACAAAAACAGAAACAAATGTATCAGATAGATGGTCAAGCTTGCCTCAGAATGAAATGCTTGGAGCATAAGAACCAATAGATGACAGAGTTTATGGCTGCCATGAAACCATGTGACCCATCCAGCCTAGCCATCAGGTCATTAGAGGTGGACAACAATTGCTAGGCATGGATGTGTCACATGGTTCGATGATAGACATGGATGTGTCACATGGTTTGATGATAGACATGAGAACATAAACAGGTACCAGAGTCCAGTTCCTCACAAGTCCAATTTTCATCAGGTTTTCCAGCACTTTCCATATGACATTGCAAATCATCATAGGCATAAAGGGACTCAGTTATAGGTACATATTGATCATCATTACTGCCAACAAAATTTCATGGTAGGCATGGAACCATGGCTACGCCCATGCCAAGCCATCGCAAAGGCAAATGCACTCTAGTTGCTTGGGTATGGACGTGAGCCACGGTTTGAAGACTAACATGACATATTAAAGAGATGATTTTAATTAAACCGGTGGCTCACATCAGATTTTAATTAAACCGGTGGCTAAAATCAGAACATATTAAAAAACTAGAATTAATCTATTCTGATTTTAAACAAAGAACACACTTTGTTAGATTTGTTTTACAATGTTATTCTATTAGTGATACTGATACGTGATGGCCACATCGAAAACTTATGATAGAGGTTTGTGCTTTTATAAGAAGCGTTAATGGCATGTCCAACCATGACATACAATCTATGTTAGCCTCAACAAAAATGTTGATTTCCACCCATGTATCCATAGGACGAAGCCACAAGACTCGCAGTACAACAGTCCTACATTTTTCCCATTGTCATATACATGTTGCTTTCAAAATCCAGCCACCTCTCTTGGTAACTCTATGGTCTCCCACATTTGACTCACAACGTGTGCTTAGTTGTGCAAGGTACTATCACAAAGCCACTTGCTCGTATGACATGGAACCTCTTCTCCCTTCTCCTACACTCACCTAGCAACCTAGCAACTCTATGGTCCCTCACATACCTGTGCTGGGTAGTATTTCGCACATAACATGCGCTTAGTATATGCTTGTGCAAGTAGCCATTAGGCTTCAGATGACATAGAACCTCAGTGCCTACCTGGAGGCTGTGGCATACAGCCGCCCTGGTGTGTCATGGTTAGCCAAGCATAACAGCCGGCCTTGTGTGTTTTTAAGGGTGGATCGATCAAAGTCTCTTACCCTGAGCAAACATACCATGTCATGTTGCAGTTTGGGTAGAAGCCACACTTTGTCCAAGTGTTCGTTAGCAACTAAACATAGAAAAGATTCTTTTGGCTCCACTTTTCAAATAGAACAGTAAAGTATGACAAGGTTCCTCTAGAACTGGAGAACTGGTAAAATATATGAATTTGTTGAACTGTCTAGCCACAATTGTTTTAAGGTTAGTCATGGCAAATTATGCCCACTTAGACATGAAAAATGTATTTAAATTTTCTAGGCACAATTGTCCAAGGTTTCATGGCAAACTATGACCACGAACCAAACTGCCCATGTCTATCAGCAGGATCAGTCCAGAAAGATAGTATTTAAGACTTGCTACAAATCAATCATGATCGCAGGTGAATTGCATGATGCATCAGACAGTGTTCGCTATAAATCAATCACAAAAACGTATGTCTACATCATGAAACATGATGCATCAGACAAAACAGAACTGAGATCTACAGAAAACTTGAGGTATGATCTAAAGCTCATACAGTGTCATTGGTTTCTCTTGCCGTTGACCTTATCATACATGAAATAAACATCAAAATGTTCATTCAAGGTCAAGACAATTGGTTCGAGCACGACTGTGCTAGTCATCACAATTTTCATCCCTTTTCTTGGCCACCAATCAGTGATCAGAAACATGTTTAGCTCCCAGCAGCAGTAGGAATGGCGGCTGGTTTTGAATCCTCGGCCTTCTCATGCTCCTTGTTTAGCATCTGGATCCACAGCAATTATCAGATAGATTTCATGCCCACAGAAAAATTGAGTAATTCCATTACAGGTGATGAATGCCACAAAGATACCAATCTATCTACAAGGAATGCATAGAGGGACTGAAACAGCATCAGAAGCAGATAGAAAAAACCAACCTTATTGTTGATCAAATTGTGAAGCGCAATGACGCTCCGGATCAGAGAAGACAGGTATATCACCAACATCATGTCATTTGTTTTCACTGCACAAAAGAAAGTGAACATTAGGCTTCTGCAATAAGGATTCAGAGAATATGAAAAGATCAGGTCAGTTATGTCAGATCAGAAGAAAGATGCAAGATTACCAGCAAAGGCCTTGATTAGCTCATTTACGTTCAGATTTGGAAGGAGATTAAAGACATCCTGCAAAAAGAACTCATAATGAACATAATCCAATCTCTTCTGAAGCAGAACTTTATGACAGAATTAAAAAACAATGCTGTACATATAATGAAAAAACTTAGAACATAACTACATGTGGAAAAATAACTGTTCTCAAGGGATCAAGTTGTTCAATTCCGATTGCAATACTATTGCGACTAAGAAAGCTGGTATATTTCAGCATTTACTGTTTAGTTCATTCAATTCCAATGAAAGTGACGAATTGCAAGAGAGAGAGACTAACCTGCAAATGGTACAAAATTTCATGATTCAGTGGGAGCTTCCCATCAATTACAAGATCCAAATAGCTTCGATCTCCCTAAGCCTTTGCATCGAGCCCCTTCAGGGCTGCAAGCTTGCTAGTGACCTTAATTGACAAAGGAAAGGGATATTTAGGACACGCCTTAAATAAAACAAAACACAATTGGAAAATCCACTCATGACGATTACCTCTGTAGCAAGTGTGCTTATTGTTGTGTCCTTTACATCCCTTAGAAGGTGCTCAACTCCTGAAGAGAGCACAAGGCATATCAGTTAACAAATCGTCACAGCGCAAATTCTATCAATATTTCTTGGTAACTATTTTTGTTACTCAAAATAAACATCCAATTGGAGGACTCTAAGTGATGACATTGAGACTAGGGTCTGAATAACAAATTTAACATAATTATAATTTAGAAGGTGCCCAAATCCTGATGATAGCACAAAATATGAGTAAACCATCATAGTGCAAACTTGAATATTCATACATAATTATTTGGTTGCTCAAAATGAAGGCAGTAACTGGTGGACCCCTAATGATCTGGATAGTAAAAATCCACATAACTTTTTGTTGTTGTTCATGCAGTATCAGATCAACAAGTCTTACCAATTTCCTCAACTTCATGAGCAGCAATTTCTGAAGGAACGTGGACAAATACCTTCTGACTTTTTCTGAGTAGCATTCTGTAAAGGACAAAAACAAATTAAACACTGAGCAAGCAAGTGAAACACTCCAGCATCTCAGCCCTCAGACATACCTCTTTAACCTCCTCCACAGCGTAGTATGCTTTGGTGGGTATCCCCAGCTCCTTGGGTTGCACATCAATAATCACTAGGACAGGATTAGGAACATAGCTGCAAATTGGAGAGTGAGAATTGGAATAATCAGCTGTGAGAAGCGCCACAGGCAATACAGGATGAGCACCCAGTGACCAAACTAGCAGAATTAACATCATATAGAAAATATAATTCTTTGATCAACATATCCAACATCGGCCGCCACTGTGGGGTTCTCCCCCACAGTTTTTGTTGTCAAAAAAACATATCCAACATCTCTAGAGAAGGACAAAGAAAATGAAATGTAGATGAAAAAACATTTGAAGTTCCCTAACCATCAGAAAGTATTGATGGCTCTCAAAGCTCATGATTTAGTTTGACCCAACATGATTACTTCCTCCGTCCACAAATAAGTTAACACTCTGGGTTCTAGCACGGAAACCAAGAAGAAGTGCTGACGACAGAAGCTTCACGAGGCCACCGGTCATGCATGCACTGTCTCTAGGTACAAACCAGATGAGTTTGTGGTTGGGAAGCTTCTTACTTCGTACTCTGTATGTCTACCGGGAAAACAAGCAGTCAAGGGATGGATGAAAGCATGGGCATGTGTACATCGGTTTCATTTGTTTATTTCTTTGGTGTCTGCCATATCCTGCTAGACATTGAATCTTGTGCCATGTGACCTTTTGTTTTTGGAAAAATTTTGAATCCCAAAAGTGAGATTATTTCCGGACGGAGCGAGTATTCTTTTACAGAAGTATGCGAAGAAGAAATAAAGATGAAGAAATTGACTCTGGTGGAAATACTAACTCTTGGCGGTTCTCTCCATACATTTTCTTTTCCAAGCAATCTACAATACCAGTGCTAGGACAGTAAACATAGAATTTCAAAGCAAAATTCTGGATCAAGAATCTCTAGCATATGTGCAAATGTTTTGAGCACAGAGGAAAACAGATATGTCTGCAACCATGTGTATCACCAACATTAGGTGAAACATAGTATGTGGGAGCTAATCTACATATAACAACACTTCAAACAATCATCCTAAGTTGACTGGAAAAATTACAGATTCATCTATAACTTCGGACAGCACATACAAAACTGTAACACGGGATCATAAGAGGGCATAACTTCACATTTAGATTCACCATACCTGTTGAATAACGCATGGACATCCAAGTCGTTCTCCCTTAGTTTTGGACCAGTGCTGTACCAGCCAACAACATGCTCCTTGGCTGCACCACAAACAGCTCGTGCTCATTAGGGCAACAGAATCAATAGCACCAAGAAGGCCCAACAAGTATTGAGAATTTCGATACAGCATACCATTAATCCTCTTGAACATGGAGAACATCGACTCATGGTAATTGTGGTCAAGGAACCAGATCCTAGGATCCTTGTCATCCTCCTCAAACGGCACTACATAAAATCAAGTAGCGGATTCAGCAAGTCACCCACGGTACAACATCACAGATCTAATCAATCACGCATGAGCAGCATGGGCAATCCACGTCAACAGATCTAACTGCATCTACACCCGCAGCCGATTCAGCGAAACCCTAAGCAGCACAGCAGCCCCATCCATGACCGGAAGCGTGCGCCCTGAGCGGCGCAAACCCTAGAGACGGACACAGAAACAGGAGGGCGGGGGTTGTTGGGAGGTTTACCGGCGTAGGAGTTGGTGACGTCGACGGAGCCGCGGGATGAGGTGCCGAGGAGGACGCCGACGACGCGCTTGCGGGTGTCGCGGGCGACACGGTTGTAGTGGTCGACGATGCTGAGCAGCACCAGGGGGTGCACCACCACCCGCTCCAGCGTCCGCCCCGACAGCTGCGCCGCCTTCACCACGTCCATCTCGCCGGAACCCTAGCGGCGACCACGGATCTGCGGCGCGCGGTCTCGTTCCTCCTCGGAGCCGGGTGGCGTGACTTGGGAGGGGGTGCGTGTCGTTGCTGCTGCTGCGGCGGCCGCCTCTGTCTGCGCTTGGCTTGTGCTTTGCTTCCCCTGTTCCTTTTTCTTTTTCTTTCTTGCGGGAGAGGAAGGTCGGGATCGCTTTTGAATATCAACTTGGGGCGAGGGGTGGAGGCGTAAAGGACTCGGCCATGACCACGGCCCGATTAGAAACGGACGGCCGAGACCATCCGGGCCACACTCGACCGGACGGCCCAATGGCCCATCTGGCCTTCCCACCCGCAAACCCCAATTTCGGCACTTCGCCCTCGACCCTCGACCGCTTCCGACTGACCGTGCGGCCGCCGCCGGCCGTAACATCGCCGGCCGAGGCGCCGACGGCCGCCCACCCGACCCGCCAGTCTGCTTGCCATGCCACCCGCCGCACCACGCCAGCCGCCGCCCCCGGCGCCCTCCACCACCACACCCGGCCGCTTCGCGCAAGGCGGCCGCGGCGGCGGATCCACCACGCCGGTCCAGAGCAGGATCGCGGGAGGCCCCGCTTGGCGCTTCATCCCCAATTCCCCATCCAAATGCCGATCTTTGAGTGCTCGACTTGATTTGATTTCTTCGTTCGAGGTAACCAAAATTTTGGTCTCTTTTGTGTGTGCTACTCCTCCTTCCAAATTATAGTTCACTTTGGCTTTTTTAGATTCATTTCTTTTACTATGTATCTAGACATAGTGTATAACTAGGTGCATAGCAAAAATCAATGTATCTAGAAAAGCCAAAGTGAACTACAATTTGAAATCGGATAAAGTTTTCTAGGTAAACTAGTCATGTTTTAGATTGTGGAAGTTGCACGTGGTATTTTTTTTATTACTCGGTTTGAATAAACCCATTGTAATTGAGTAACTACTCAACCATCTTTGTCTTTGGTCCGATTAAACAAATTAGAAGGCTCCTGGGTCTATACTATGTAGTGTAGTGTTTTTGTGATATGTGGTATTAGGCCGTGGCTGCAATTAGAAAGTTGAGACTTGAGCGGTATTAGCATGTGGATTTCTCCATACTTACTTTTAGTAAGCATGTACAATTTATAATAAGCGGCAATATTGCAAAAAACGGTTGTTTCACCGTCATTTCATTTTGAATCATATATCATAAATTTCATTTTATTCAATGAGCTTATGTAAACTAAAACCAAACATAGGAATTAAACGACTTTGACTTTAATAGTTATATCGTTTGGTTTGGCACCTCAATCTCTAATTCTCTATGCTAATATGTGGTTTTTCATTGCATATGGCAGGATGGCAATGGCCACATCATCATCGTACCCTCCACCTCCTCCATTTTACCGACTTTTTACAAGAATTTTGAGCAAGATCCCTCATCCGCACTGAACCACCACCGCCAATTGATGGACCATTCAAAGCCTTGGGTGTTGATTACACAGTATGTTTTCTCATAATGCCTTTGCTAATCTGCTATCGATGGCATTAAATTGATTCTGGTTTGCCTCTTTGGTATCTAGGGAGATGTTGTGATTCCAAGCTTGGAGAGTCATAATGTTCGTCCAGCTTTATCCAAAGGGCCCTAATATTGGTGCGTTGATTCTTGCAAAATAGATATGTTTATCTGCATATGCATACATAACTCAATTCTTTGTCAATAGTTGAGATTTTTATCAATTCTTTTGTCAATAGTTGAGATTTTTATGTACCAAGGATTTAGCTATGGATAGGAGTGCTTGGAGACTGGCCATCAACGTGCCTGAACCGTGACCTTTATGTGTTTCCCCTGTTTCCTGTCTCTTTTGGGTTTCATCTCTAGCCTACCCCAACTTGTTTGGGACAAAAAGGCCATGTTGTTGTTGTTGACTGTTACTTTTGAGGACTTAGTAAGTTGTCCTTGATTTAATGAGCTGACTGTTTTTTACAATTGTTAAATTTTAGACTTCAAAAAGGAGCTAAGGACCCTCAACAGAGAGCTTCAATTGCATATTTTGGAGCTGGCAGATATTTTAGTTGAGAGACCATCTCAATATGCTCGTAGGGTAGAAGATATTACACTCATATTCAAGAACTTACATCATCTTCTCAATTCCCTACGACCTCATCAGGTGTGAGCCTCAGATTTCGTTCCACGTGGTGTATTTTTTCTGCTATCTTCAATAATGTACTTACATTCTTTAATATTAATATATTTTAGGCAAGAGCCACAATGATTCACATGCTTGAAAGCCAAATTCAGCGCCGCAAGGAAGCAATTGAAGATATAAGGCAGTGAGTGACTAGTCTTTATTCAGCTTGGCTGCAAAAAGTTTGGGATTTCCATCTGATGTAGTTTATAAAAGAATAAGGGTAGACCTCTGAGCTAAAAAGATATTCATCAGTATTAATTATATATGTTCCAATGTTTCATTGATATTTGTATATTATTTATAGAATATTCTTACCTAGAGTTGGGAAAATGGGTTGTGTCTGGACATGCTTCCTTATTCTTCACAATTGTTGCGGAAAATGGGTTGTGTCTGGACATGCTTCCTTATTGTTCACAATTGTTGCAAAAATCCTTATTTTTTCTACCCACCGCATTACGGGTTTGGTATATAGTATCGATGACGTGAACTATAGTCACCCATCACAGTTTACGATATCAAAAGGACCACTTAACTACTGCTTGCTGCCCTGATTCAAAACATATACAGTTCAAGATATGGTTAGCTGATAGTTTTGATAAAAAAGTTGTAGAATAATACTATGCTATTCTTTGATGAGGACCTCTGTTGCCATGCATAGTACATTTTTTGTATAGTATCATGTATGCTTGCTTTGCTTTTGCGAATAACCTTAGTCTTGAGAAAGCTTTGCTTGCACATCTTCTGGTTTCATTGTAATAAATTGTGACTGCATAAATGCTTATATCTTCTAATGCTCCTGAGTATTTTCTTACTTCATCAGGAGGAGAGAGGAAGCACAAAAGCTGCTTGGGGAATCACTGCTTATCTTGGATGGAAGCCAAACAAACTAGGCTGACGCCAAATTATCTGTTTCAAGACCGATTCTTCTATTAGTTAAGAGAGTGTTAGTAGAGACAACGTAGAGATGGTGCTGAGATATGTCTGAATGTTGTGGTATCATCTGTTGTGGCTTGTGGTATTTCCAGCTTTGAGAACTGAATTTCTTACTTATTTCCATGGTCGTTGTTAGCAAACTACGACTGCTTAATGCTCAACTGTGATTTTCATGTAAATGCTTCGTAACTTCTCTCAGATGCATGATGGATTACTTGTCGTGGAAGTATAGATTGTGAGATTGATGATGTCTCGACAGGCTCGTGGTCAGCTTAACTTAAAAGTTGTTACTCTGTATACGCTAATATGTTATTTTCTGAAGATTTCTCGTCTTATTTTTGTTAGATTGGATAGAATTTGTTGATTGATCAATCTATATCTATATCTATATCTATACCTATACCTATACCTATACTAATAAAAAGAAAAATTTCTTGACCCCAAAAATTTCCGTGTGCCTGCCCGCGAGTGTCTTGCACCCGAGATATCGGTCTGAGTTACGCACCGCCCGCGTTTGCCTCAATTCCCGTCGCGCATGCAGAGTCCTGCGCTGCCACGATTCCCATCCACACAGGACTCCTATGGAACCCGAGCCGGATTGCATGCCCCTCACCCTCGCTCATATATGTAAGAAGAGCGCGCCGCCGCCTCATGACTCCATCGAATCTCTCGACGGTGTCGCACACCGAACGTCGCCCAAGCGGTGAGCTGGAACTCGCGGTCATCGGCGTCGGCGTGCTTCCAAGAGGAGTTCGTGGCCAAGGAGGCGAGGCTGTGGCTTCACGATGCGGCTATTGTCGCACAGCCTGATGAGGACGGGGCTCAGGTGATGGCGACGACGGGGCTGCGCGAGAGGCGGTCGGCTCCGGTCCGCGAGCGCCAAGGCCGCGCTCTAGCGCGTCGCGGCGAGCGAGCAAGGAAACAGGGGAGGCCGGGTGGCGGCAGTCTAGGGAGATGGCGAGGTCGAGGGCTTGGACTGGGGTTTTACAGGCACTCGATAGAGTTCCCGGCGGGGCGCTCCGGTGTACGTGCTGTTCGGACGCGCAGCTCGAGAGGCTCCGCGAAGCCAAGGTTTGGGCGCTCGGTGATATGGGTCCAGGTAGTCGCGGCACGGAGACGGCGATCGACGCAAGGCAGCAGAGACCTGCTCTGTTCGGACGAAAAGCAGAGAAGGTACGAATCTACGATGGTACGGAGAAAGAAACGTTTTATTTATTTATTTTGCCAAACAAGGGAAATAGAAGCTGCAGCTGCGTCGGCGGCGGCGGAAGGTCTCACCAGGTCCAAGTACTGTACTTATCCCATATATATACACAATAATATTAATACATATACCTCTATCCCTCAAAAAAAAAAATTACATATACTTCTATGTTCACGTGACATATATATATACACACGTGTACTAGGACATATCACTCTAGCAAAAAAAAAATTACGTCCAATGTTTTTCATAATTACACAATATAACATCCAAAACACACACGCATACTAAGATTTCACATAGAGACAATTGACTGTTTACTAAGTAACAACTAAGATATATACGTGTAACGCCATCACACCGCATACGCAGTCCTCTAAGTGCAAGCCACAAAGATATATATCAAAAAATGTATACCCATATAGCGATTTCTAAACCTAAACTAATATTTTTTATAACGATTTTTTTTTTCCTCCTGCAGAACGCACGGGCATATTTCCTAGTCTACTAATAAAGAGATAAAAATTTCTGGCTCGCCTTTTTTTTCGCCTCCCGTTATATGCCCATTTTGTTCTTCCTGAATGGGGGTTTTTGTGTTCGAGTTTGAAGAGCAACTTCAGGTGCAGAAACCCCAAATTAGGAAAGACCTATTTTTTTAATTTAGGTGCCCATTCTTAAAATTTGTTGGTCTAAATTTGTTAGAAGATCTCCAATCGGTCCCCCTCAAAGTGAGCCTCTATTTCTAATTTAGGAGCCAACTTTTAAACTTTGAGGGTCTGAATTTTCTCCCAACTCCAATGGCACTTTCAGATTAAAGCCCCTAAACATTGGACGCACGGACGGGCAGCCAGCTTGCTTCATGGCGTAGATGAATACTAGGCCACCTCGCTGGACACGAACTGACAGCTAGCTTCATGGCGTAGATGAACTAGTACTCGGCCACCTCGCTGGACACGGATGGACAGCTAGCTTCATGGCGTAGCCGCTCAAGCCTCCGTCGACGCCAAGCTCCAGACGCCCTGCCAGAACATCGCTGCGTCGGGCGCCAAGAAGCACGCCTCCGCCGCCGCGCGCCGCTGCTGCTGTTGGCACGTCGTCGTCCGCCGCCACCAGCACCTGCACCTCGTCGACACCCAAAGACGCGTCCTCGTCCTTATCTGCAAAAGCTAAGAGGGAACTCGAGGTAGGTGGGTACCTAGATCCTGGGCGCTCCCGCGGCGAAGCCGTCCGTGCCGACCGGCCGACCGACCGTGACAAGCAGAGGGCTCCTTGGCGGGGAACGGCGCGGTGCGGACGGCGGAACAGATGCAGGCACACGACGCGGCTAGCGGACAGCCTCCTCACGCACAGGCACACGAGTTGCGGCAGGGCGTCGTCTTCACGGTTCCCCATCCCGACAGCGTGCCCCATCCCGACCGCGCCCCAGACAAACTCGCCCGAGCTCGGCAAGTTGCGCACCGTCGCGCAGTTCTTGGCAGCCAGCTGAGCGCGAGCGACGACGGGGATAGCATTCGCGCGCCGGGCAGGCCGGCGGGGGCGCGCGAGCACGGCGGCGCGTGGGACGAAGCGGAGCCACCGTCGCCGCCGCTGGACTTCAGGTGCCCCATCTCCCTCGAGCTGATGGCCGACCCCGTCGTCGCCGGAAAGCTCCCCACGACGGGATCCGCGAGCTCCGAGAGCCTCCTCTACTCCAAATCGCGCCACAGCTCCCCCGGCAGGCCATGCTCCGGCGAGCCGTGCTGCGGCGCGCGGCGCCCCTGCCGGCTACGGCAAGGCGGCGGCGGCTGACTGGACGGCGAGGACGCGGCGCTGGGAGGTGACGGCGGCGGGCGACGCGTGCGGAAGGCAACGACGGGAAAGAAAAATTATGTGGGACCCACGGAGCAGGGGCCATCCAGGATTAGGGGCTTCAAACTAAAATTTGAGGTTTTGTAAAATTTGGCGTCCCCATTAAAGCTCCCATCGAATTGATTTTTCTCCAAAACCCTTAGAATTTAGGGTAGGGGCTCAAATAGGGTTGAGTTGAGTTGCTCTTATCAACTCCAGCCATAGCTCCTAAATAAAGCCCATAATTTTCTTTTCCACGCCATCTTGCCCGTGGGAGGGGCTGAAGCCAGCCTTGGCGAGCTTGCCGCGACGCTGGGGTCGAAAGGGGGCATGGTGGTGGTGCCGGACGGGGACGCGGTGGTGGAGGCCGTGGTGCCATGGCCCCTCCTCCGTAGAGGGAAGGTCGGCGGCCGGGCCGCCGCAAGTCGGGGACCCGTCCACCGCCGAGCCGACTCGTCCGTCGCTCTGGGAGAACCTTGCTTATCCGGAGGGCGCGAGCATTGGCATGCACGGGCGCAGTGAGACTCCCCGCTGGCTGTGGCCGATGAAGGAACTTCCAAGCCGGGCGGACGGACGCGGTGTACCGCCCACGCCGCCAAGAGCCCGCGACACCCAACAACCGCCGCGTTTCTCGCCAGGCAGGTCGGGCGCCGTAACGAGGTCCTGGCGGCTGCCGCGGCGCCGTTGCGCATGGTGTGCGCAGCTCCGCCTCGCGAGATCCGTACCGCTGTGACCCAAGGCCCGCAGCCCGCGTGCCGATCGACCATGGTGGGCCGCCAAAGACCAGAGGCCAGTCATGGAGACAAGCCGTGGAGGTGGAGAGCCAGCTAGGGTCCCGCAGTCTCCAAATACCGTCGACGAGGCATCTGGGCAGGACACCGACGGCAGCCGGGCGGTCGATCCAAAGAAATAAGGTCGAGACTCGAGTGTGCTGTGAGCACATGTAGCCAGCAGGAGGAGAAGAGGCTTTGGCACCACGCACTGCCTTGTCCACCCGACGAGTCGCTATTCAGATCGTTATCGCATCACCATCTACGTTCGTCGCGCCAACGGCAACGCGATCACCACAACACCGGCCGCGGCGTCGACGCACTCTGCATAACCGGGATTCTTCCCCGCTCAAGGCCGCGGTGCTTGCGCACTCCAGATCCACGTCGCCGCAGCGCACCGGGAGCCCCGGACAAGGTCGACCGACGGACGCTGGCTCGCTGGAATTGGCCTCCGGGCGCGACCAAGGCGAGGGGCAGCCGCGCGGCCTCGACGAGGCTTTGCAGGCGGCGCCCGCCGAGCGCCCACGAAGACGGCCGGCTGTTCCGCTCCCTCCCAAGGCCCGACGAGCCCGCAGATGCCCCGTTCATGCGTGGAGGCGGCCCCGCACGGACGAAGAGCGGCGGCGCAGGGCGACGCAAGGGCGCGACGGCGCGCTGGAGTGGTGGAGGCGTGGCCCCGCAGCGGACGAAGAGCGGCGGCGGGTGCGTCCGAGAAAACGGGGGCGAGGGAAAAAGTGGTATGGGTCCCACCGGTAGGGGCTTACTAGATCCGAGGACTCAACACTATAATTTGAGAGGAAATAAAAAATAAGGTCTTATTTAGGGGCTCTATTAGAGTTGGTTTTTGTCAAATCTCTTAAAATTTAGGGTAGGGGGGCTAAGTAGGGGCCTCCACTGTAGCCTAGTTTTTTTGAACCGGACCCGTGATCGAGCCGTGGAGGCCGTTCGGTTCAATGGTTCATTGGTCCGACCGTTTAGAACCGCTTTTGAACCGCGGTCCGATAAGAATGGACCGTTTTTATTGAACCGCCACAAATATTTTGAACCGGGCGTATATATATATGATTTAATTAATAATTGACATCGAAACGGTATATATTAAATAATTGACAGGGTGGAACAACACAATTTAATTGTACTTTGCCTCACACAACATGAAAATATAGGATGACATGGTCTTAAAATAGATATATTATTTGTCTAATTTGGAGCTCATTTGAAAAATTGTAAATTTGATAATTTTTGTTGACACGTCAGTGGATTGCAACACTAACCACAAAGTCAACGCACAGGCAGGAGCTAGGAGCAGCGCCAGTGCGCCACCAAACATGCAACATTCAATTCCAAACGTCATGTGTTTGCCAGGGGCCCACCTTTGCATGTGCATGCCCTCTGCTCCACCAACCAGGAGCGACCACACACACGCTGCACAGTAGCCAGCAGGCCTGCACTGCACGCGCCATCACCCAGAGTTACAGACCGGGGCGGTTCGCACGGAACCGGCCGGTTCACCAGTTCTGTTAAAACCGGCCGGTTCAACCGGTTTTTCCGGTCCAAATGCATGGCCGATCTTTTAAGTGAACCGGACCGGTGTAGGTTCTGGTTCGGTCTTTTAGCGGTCGAACCGCCGGTCCGGTCCGGTTCAAAAACTAGGCACTGTAGATGCTCTAACACACTATATTTATGCAATCGAACGAGTGCGCGGCGCCTCCCGGGCGGTCATGGCTCTCGAGCACCAGCACGTCCTGGCCGTACCTCGCTAGGAGGCCGGCGCAGCACAGCCCGCCAAGCCCGCTGCCTATCACAACGACGTCCGCCTCCACTGCCGCCTCCTCTGCCCCAGGACGCGTCGCCCCTGCACTCGCCTGGACGCCGGCCGCCATCACAGTCGTGTCCCGGCAACTGGACTGGACAGCCACCGCCGCGACCCTGCGAACTTGGCCCGGACTGGACAGCCACCGCTGCGACCCTGCGAACTTGGCCCAACCTATTTCTGAAGGTAAACCTATCGATCTGTCAAAAAGGAAACAGATGCAAGTAAAAGCAATGGATGGCATCTAGCATTCGATGCGCAGGATCTATTTTTGGGTACCTGAGGTCGTCATCTTCTTTTTTGATGGAAAATTGTTTCAGCCTTGGCTGGATCTATTTTTGTTTTACATTGCTAGTTATTGGTCAATGCATATTTGGGGATAAATTGTTTTCAGCCTCAATAGGCTACCGTATGGATCCAATAGGTAGTGTGTGCTGCTTCAAGTGTGGTAGGCGTTAGTTAAGTTATCAGATGATAGGTTTGTGGAATCTATTGCTCATGTTTTTGCTTAATAGACCACGTTTGGTTTTCAGATCAACAGCAGTGATAGCAACTACTACTATTTGTTAGCCGTCTTTGATCCAAGTCTAGCTTCTGCAGTGTCTTTAGATTGTGCAATATGTACTCTTATATATTGTCTGATGCCTGCTTATATTAGTCCTCACAAGGTATCTTTCAAATCATGTTGACTCAAAGTCATTATCATTTTCTTATGTGTGTTAAAAATTCCATTATCTTGAGCTGGTCGAGTAAGGGTGCCAGCTGCCAGCAAGAGATATATACATTTTGCTTTTTCTTATGTGTGTTAAAAATGCCATTACCTTTTTTAATAAAAATGCCATTATCAACATTTGTTTCTACTCCAGATATCAGTATGGCGATTATCTGTAACACTTTACATTGTTTCACCATGATCTATCATTTTTCACAAACACTGAAAATGGATGGTTGGAACCTGAGAGGTGTTAATGATCAGGTGTAGCTGTTACCCAGTAAGGTACCCAGCACGATCAATATTTTGTTTTTCTTTTTTGGAGCACCAACCTACATGTGCCTCTGCATGCATATATTAGCATCCGTAAATGTCTTCGGATTTAACAATATACAAGCATTGATAATTAAATTTGTGCTAAACAGGAAGAGGTATCAAATTCTTTTAATGATAAGGTGTGGTTCTTGCCTGACAGCTATGGATAACAAAGTATTGTTGTTTGCCTGTTTTGTGTGGTTAGAAGCTAAATATTGATTGTGGGGAAATTGGTTCTTAACAAGATGATGTTATCTTTACAATTTGTTTATTTCTGCAGCATTGGGAGCAGCAGTGGCAGCCTCTGAAGGTGAGTCGCCAAGTATGAGTGCTTCAAGTGCATCAGAAGCTTAAACTGATGGTCTACAGGCTTAAACTGATGATCTAGGCTTTACCCAGTAAGATTTATGATCTTACCTTCTAAATTGGTAGCCTGTCCATTAGCAATTTGGCCTTATCTGGCTACACTGTCCATCAGCTACTCTATGTGCATTTCCTGGATTTAGCCCTGAAATGTATATGATCTTCTATGTTAAGTTAATGGGAATTTGCAATTAAAACACTATAAGAATGAGTACTGACATCTTGACTCCTGAGTATTTCGCTGGTTGAAAGCATTGAGAAAAGTTTAAACGGTGTTTGCGGCATTGATATGGCTGTAAATACCGACACCGTGGTTGCTGATTTGTGAAATTGCCTCCCAAATATCGGTCTTTTCTGTTTTACCTGAATAGACCGAACCTGAACCCGAAGACCGAACTGTCAGTTTCTCGGGTAACCCGAAGACCGAAGACCGAACTAAAACCGAAATAAAAAACCGAAAAACCCGACCCGAATTCTCGGGTAAAGACCGAACACCCAGACTGAAATGCCGAGGCGGCCATCTCGGACGGAGTCGCAGAAGCGGAGGGCGACAGCGTCCGGCGAGGCGAAGGCAACTGGTGGGAGACGACGAGCACCAGAGAGGAAGGCGAGGGGAGTGAGGCCGCGGTTGGGGACATGTGGCACCTCGCCGGCCGTTCTCCATTCGCGTCGGCCGTTGCCTCGTCCAGGACGGAGCCGAGGCCACCGCACCCTGTCTGGATCAAAGCCACATGGGCCCAGAGAACATGGGCTGCAGGCCCATATACTGACAAAGTAGGCCCAAAGGGTCAAGCCCATTAAACATGGGCTCGTCTCGCAGTCACCGTTGAGGCTCTTTTGCTGTAGGGGAGAGGTTCCATTGGAGGCGGCGGCGGACCGGCAGCACTCGTCTCCGCTTGCTTGGGCGGCTGACGTGTCGCGCACCTGCGGGCAGTGGCCAGCGGCCGGGGCAGCGCCGCAGCAGCCAGGGGCATCGTCGCGCTCGCACCACTGAGGCCGGCGCGGCAGTGCGGCACCGAGCCACCGTCCCACCGAGGAGGTTCAAACACAGAGCAGGAAGCAACGGAAGAGGAGCAGCTGAGCAGGTTTGATTACTCTCAAGTCTCTGATCGATTGCAGCACCAACTGTGAACCAATATTCAATTGGCTTCCCAATCAGTATTCGATTCTTTTAATCCCCTTCAATATTGCTACTATCGTGGGGGAAAATGAGGGCAATGGAAGAGAAATACTAGACTCAGAAATATACGCGTAGAGACAGACAGAACTTCCTGGAACTAACCATTTTGTTGTGACCAGTACCAAGATAAAAAAAAAAAAATTTTCACTGGAAACTTGATGTTGATCAACAATATGGCAATGCCAACTATTGTTGATGTTGTGAGACAGTGGAGAGCTTGATCGAGTGGTCTGAACAGTTAGACAGGAAGCGGAGGACTACCTCCACGCTTACTTTAAATGGTTTGAAGCAATAGAACTAATGACACAATAGCCAGTCTGTCATCCAATGGTGACAATAAACAGAAAGGCCAAGCTTTGATTCGTACAACAAGGGCAGAAGCACAAGGCCATCAGTAACGACTAACAATTATTAATCCATGCAATCCGCTATACGCTTAAGAAATCATCAGAATAATACATGCTCAATCCTCCTGATTAAATTATAGATCAATATTGTATCAATAACATTGATTAAATTGCTACTCTTAACCATCAATTTCTCTATGAGTCCATTTGTGCTCACAGTTGCATCTGCTATATATTATGTGTTATATCTACTATGTATTATACAATTATAATTGTTTGCTAGTATATATGCCAAATACTAAACTTTAGGTTGTTACTTTTTTAACCCCCCCTTTATATCTTTTAACACCCAACATCAAAATACTGGACCCACCACTATTGCAGGCAGGGGAGAGGTTCCAGCTATGCCCTCCAAAACCACCGCCTGAGGTGGCGGGTGAGGATGAGCAGTTGCCGCGGTGTCTTCATGGAGTTCATGACCAAGTAAGTAATTCATCCTCTCTTTTGTGAACGGAATCCATTACCTTTTTTGACTGAAATTTGCATTAACCTGAGCTAAGCTGATTCTTCCATCTGTGGCGACACAGGGTCACTCAGTTTGAGGAGCTCGCTGAATCTGGGGAGCGATTGCTTGGGAGATTTCGTGAGGAGCTTGGTTAGTTACTCTGATATTCTTTCCTTCCTCTTTTATTGGCACAACTGATATGCCATGGCGGTTCAATTTATATTATCCACTGAGACTTCATTTAATCTTTAATATTGTGATGGTATTATGTACTGTTCACCCGTTAAATTTCTGTAACTGTGTTGTCTGAGGCACTGAACAATCTAATTGCTGCAGAGAATTTTCGTAGGCCGCCGATTCCTAAGGAATCAGATGTCATGAATCAGATACTTAAATCCAACTCCACTGTCAGAATGAGGTCTTATATTGAAGCTGGCTGCAGGCTTCACTGCCAAAACATCTCAAACATAAATCAGCGTGAGTTATATCTTTGTTAGTGAACAGTCCTTTTTATTCTTACATGCTAATGGTTGATATGACCTGCTTATCTGAATTCCTTCTGTACATGTTCTTTCCTTAATGGAAGTAGTACAGACTATGGAAGTTCCTGACTGTAGAGTTTTCTCTGATTTTTGAGCTAATTCTATTTATTCTGCTGTTATTCTTGGATTTCTTGTTGAAGTATGAGCTCTAGACAACATAATTGTTCAATTTTAATGATAATTCATACCCTTTAATCAGTTTAATATTGAATTTTTCTTTTCCTTGTGCCAGTAAGCTCATGTGAAGGTAGACTTAAAGATCATATAAAGAAAGGTACTTGATCTTTGTGTCTGATATGAGTTTGTTTATCTTTATCGTGTTCAATATTCACAAGCACTTTTTAGTGCTAAGACCTTGCTGCAATTCTTTTGCAAAATTTATAGACCTTTTGGGTGGCAAGATGCAGTCAGATTGGCACAGCAAACATTTGATTGTGATCAAAGGGATTTATTCTTATGTTGGACAGAGAAACGTTAACTAATGTATAAAGTGGCAATCATAATCCTGTATTTTATGTTATGCAATATTGATAGCATACATAGACCAACAATATCAATTTGGTCAAGATACCGTTTTTATCTGTCATGTTTTGATCTTTACATGGCTGTTTGGCTCTAAGTTTGGCCACAAGTCCCTCCTACCCCCTCCCCTCCTTAAGAATAGGAAGAAGGGCTGCCTATCTTTACATTAGTAGACATAGGGAAGACATTTGGCCACGATATATGTGTCATTGCTATTTTTGTACTTGTTCATATTTTAAAGTTGGGTTCAAACCTTTTTACATGTCTGTGAAACTCTTTGGCCCTAATTGACCTTGTGTTTCTTTTATTTTCTCCTAGTTAAGACTTTGCTTGAAGAGCTTGAATGTCTAGTCGAGAATGTCTATGGCATCACACTAACAGCCATTTTAAGTGCTCTAGAAGTTTCAGACAGTCAGTGCCTTGGCAACAAGCTAAGTACGGATTGTTGCTCCATGGAGGTAGAGTTTTCTGTTTCCATATCCCCTTTTCTAGTACTTTCAGTGTTCTGTTCATCAGAGAAAAAACTTGCTGTATGCAATGATGAAGTGATATGGAAAATGGGTGACAGGGTGTTTCTACACAAGAGGGGAGGATAAAAGTGCAGATCAGTTGGACACGGATGTATCATTTGTTACGGTGATGGTCATGGTTGGCAACATGCTGAAGCTTGACTACATGATGCAGGTAAATTAAATCGCATCCATGTGCCAGCGCCAGAATGTGCATTTGCTTTCGCGCTTCACATTTTGCGGCATTCCAGCACGATTTTTTCTCCATCTTGATTAACGAAGGCTGCTTTTCTCTTGTACAGGAAAAGATTGTCGGTGCATTATCCTTGAAAACACCATCATCAGAGCTCGAAGGATACTGCCTCATGTGGGATCTACGCCCGTACATTGATGACGATGTGATGCATCTTGCGTGGAAAATGTGTCCTTGAAACTTTGGGGTTTGCAATGATAACAAGGGCAAGGGGGTGGATCAAGCAGGAAGTCATCGTTGCGCAAGACTCAAATGTGATCCTTTGAACGGCTGGGCATTGGGGGCTTGGAGTTGTTTCTGCTGGGATGAATCATGGATATCTGGTCTGTTCATGTGTTTGTAGAAGACAGATATATATTCAGCGTGATGTATGTAGAACTCAAATGTATTGATCTCTAGGAAATTCATTTGAAGTTGATACTGTTGCTTACCATCTCTCAGTACTCAAGGATATGCTCCCACAAGGCATGAATGTACTATCTTTATTAATCGTATTGGAGAAGCAGAGGTGGCTCTATACAGACTTGGTATTGGTATACACATGAACACAGCTCTAGAGCATGATGAGATGGAGTTTCTAGTAAACTCTCTCTCTCTCTTTTTGAGAAAATTTTAGTAAACTCTCATGCCGCGTGAAACAAATCGTTCCTCGTTCGACGTCCACGTTTGCAACTCGGCCCGTTCCCAAGTTCGCCGCCAGCAGTTTCAAAAAAAAAAAAGTCGCCACCAGCAGAGCAGGCAAGCCCAAACTTTGTACAATGAAGGCCCACCTGACCAAAAGCAAACCGACCCGCTAGCCAGCTCAGGAGTCACGGAGTCAGGAGAGAAGAGCGGAAAAATCCACACCTCCCTCCTCCCCCGCAGGCCTCAAGCCCAAACCTCTCCGCCTCCGCCTGTACGCCTCCATGGACGCGTACCAGCACCAGCGGCGCTTCGCCGGCACCGGCGACGCACCGCCGCCGCCGCCTCACCCCTCCCACCCGAGTGCCCAGTGGTACCCAGCGCCCCCACCGCCGTACCATCCTCCCCATCCCGGACACCCTTACCCTCCGCAGCACCACCACCACCAGTGGGGCCCGCCCTCCGACCTGCAGCACCAGCACCATCCTCCGCCGCCGCAGCAGCCCTATGCGTACCAACCGCCGCCCCCGCCCATGGCGATGCAGCATCAGCAGCCGCCTCCGCCGCCTGGGAACCCCTGGCCCCCCTCATCACGGTGCCGGACAGCACCCGCCGCCTAGCTACCCTCCTCCGCCGCCTGGGCAGGTACGTTGGGTTTATACACTGTATACGTTTCAAATGGTGGCGATGCATTGCCGTCCTTGTTGGGGCAATATGTAGCTGGTTTCAAATGGCTGGCGATGCATTGCCGTCCTTGTTGGGGGCAATGTATAGCTGGTTTTGCACTAGGGTTTGTGGTAGGTGTGGCTTTGGGGTGTTACGTTAATGGGAAGGGGTTCACTTCTAGTGCCCAGCACAGGTGGGCGTGTGGTTATTCAGATCAGATGTAAGCTTATGCTTCCATTCAATTCAATCATGGTATGGCTTAATGGCTGGGCACAGTTTGACATTGATATGATTGTCCACAACGGTAGATGGAATGATTCTGGTATCAGTCTTTCAATTTTCCGCGGCTTTACTGGGTACTATTGATGTAGATTCAAATTTTGTTCTTTAGAGTAAGGTGACCTTCGTTTGCTTGTTCATTGCTTGGTGTTGCTTATTTTGCAGGCTTGGGCCAATCACTCATGGGCTCAGAATCATGGATACCAAGGTTTGTCAATATTATATGAACCTCTGTTTCTTTCATATATAATAATTTTGCAAATCATGTTGAGGTTAGCTCAGAACTATGATGTCATTGCTTGTATCTGTACTGAATTATTGATTCACTATTGTTCATAAAAATTACTGATACACTGTTGTGGCATTTCTATTGTACCCTATCCTAACACTTATGGATGTGGTATTTTTATTTTATTTTTTTTTGCCAAAGGTTATAGTATACACGCATTTCAACCTTGTTAGTGAAACAGAAGTTCTAATTAGGTCTTGGCTACTATATAACACATTACTGTAGCTGCAAATATATATCCATCATGGCCATGTTTATACTGGTGTTGTTATTGAAGTTTAGTCTTTGTTGGAAATTTCTTTGCACCACTTGATTGTGGTGCTACAGCTATCTGTGATGTATTAGTGACTGCATGAGATGTTTCCTTTAAAATTATTAATCCTAACACATTTACTGTCATGTAATCCCCTTTCTGTATAAGATTCTCTTGAGAACTATTTGTTTACAAGTCAATATTAAGCGATTGGTTTTGTATTTTCTTTGCATCACTGTTATTTTCTTAGCACTTATGAGTGCCTTCTTATATAATCAGTTCTTGGTAATTTTTTGGTGTGATACTTTGTGTTTACTATAGTATAAAACGTTTTCTTGTTCGTTCATAGACCAGTTGTTCAATTGGGGCCTTGTCATTAAATACATTTAGGCTACTCTGAATGAAATAAACTTTAAACATAGCATAGGATTTATACAATCAACTTTTAGAGAGACTTTTGAAGCAAAATAAATCTCTTTCATGAATAAATCAATTGTCAGTTATGATGATAGTTTCTCTACTTAAAAAAAAAAAAAAAAAATGGAAGGTCATGGCAATGAGGAAGATTGGGCTACAAAGGCTAAGGCATGGGTTGCTGCTAAATCTGTTACGGGGGAAACCACCAGATTCAACAGCATGCCATATCCAAAGTAGAACTGAAGGTCATCATAATGGTTACCATGATCAGTATCAGCAACCAGCTGGTCTGCCAACAGAAGTTACAGAACCTTTGCACCCACCAGTACCTCAATCAAGTAATGATCATGTGCGTTTCCAATGACAGGTCAACAGAGAGAAACAAACCATTTATTAGGTAAAGTATCTTATCTACTTGATCTATAAATTTTTACTTGTGGGTGTGTAAGTTTCAGAGCAGATCTGAAGATTATATTGCAGATAGAGGTCAATGGTGTCTCCAACAAAGAACTTTGGTTCATTTCCGTCCACCTATGAGCAGGAGGTATCTTATAATTATTCTTCTGCTCCAGGTATGCCTTGCTTGGCAACTTAATTTGTTTGTGCAGCCTGACTCATAATAGGCTGGTGGCTCTTGGGTATGTTGCCAGATTCAGTTGTGGAAAGACTCTAAATCTAGAGCATCATTTATTTTGAATAGAAAGTCTGGTACACTTAACCTATCTCTGTGACACTTAGGTAGCAGTACCTGTTGTAATCACTCATTATGTCCCATTTTGAAGCACCATTGGTTATATCGTGTTTGCATATCAAATAGAGGAGGGAAGACACATATTAGTGGTTAAATGTATTGAGATGTTGAAGAATCTCTTCATTATTGACTACAATTGGATATCAAGGATTAGATAGTTAGTGGTGGTGGTATATCGTGCCAATTTTATGTACTGTCCTTGATGCTGAAAATAAGAAAAAAAGTCACTGGTGCAATATATTTCTTTAATGGTGTTTTTTTTTACTGTAAAATAAAAGGGCAGAAATGTACCTTTCTTTAAATGATCACTTCTACAATGTATTTGAGCATTAATCCTTTTCTACTATATAGAGCTGAACTCATTCGTTTGTCTTACTTTGACTTTGCCATGTAATAATAGGTAACGGGAATAATATGCTTCAGTATCCAAACTCTCAAGCACAATCATTTCCAACCACCTCGTCTGTTCAAGGTGGATTCCCACAGAAGCCCCCTAGTATGCCTGTTGTTCCCTTGGCAGAACAACCACCTTTTGGGTATGAAAGGCAGCCAGTTGATCCAAGTGACCAACCTTTGGAACTTAACAGTAGGAAAGCTCCTGATTTGGCAGTACGCACAAATATCAATTCCAATATCCCAGCTGCTCCAACACTAGCATCTAATCATGATATACCAACCTCTACACACTCATGGACGCCATCTGCTACAGTAGGGTTCATGCCTCGAGCTCCTGTGCCAGCACAAACAACACAGGTTTGTAAACCTGTTTGAATTACTGATCTATTCTGTTAAGTCCCCTTACATGAGTGATTCTACTCTTTTCAACCTACAGATGGATCCTTCTATGCATGCTGCACCGCTTTTGGAGCAGCATCTAGTTCTAGTTATGTCCCACCTGCAGCGTTTGGTGTTGGTAGTGTAACAGAAGTGTTCCCTACAGATCCAAACACTCCATTTAGTGTTGCAGAAAAAATCAAAGAAAGTATGCCTCCACTTTTTTTTTCCTGCCATGCGCTTCCTTTTCAATTTTTTCAATTGTTTAACTTTTAACTGTTCCTGTTTCATTCTGTACCAGCGTCCAGTACCTAACTGGCTTCGGGAAGAACTTTTAAAGAAAAAATCGGCACCACTGAGTGCTTCGGCACCATACTCAGAAAACTTGAATTCCGTGGAAGCTAATGATGCAGAACAAACAATACGAAGACTTGACCAAAGTGACATCAAAAGTAATGATTATTTCTAAATCCACTGAAGGCGATGAAGATGATGAGGTGCCATTTGCTATTTTAATTACAGTTCTTAACTCTCACACTATTGATACTGTCTTTGTATGTTGTACACAAGATCAACCAATTAGAATTGTTCCAGTTTATATTCGAGAAGATGAGGACAGATTAACATGCCCAAGTTAGTAATCTAAATAATGTGTGCATGTGTTGGGTACTGGGGGAGGGGGACTCTAAATTCTAATAGCGTGTTTGGTTTTGAGAGTGGTTCGATTTTGCAGCACGAGGATGTTTCACAGTTTTAGGGCGAATGACTCTGTCCGACATTTTAGCTCTTTTTGTGGTATTGGCTGGTGACAGATTAGTCGGTGCCATCTGTGAACCAAAGCGTCGTATGTAGGCTCAGATACAGGATTGGATAATTCTGGGCGTTATCATGATGCAAACTTAACACACTGTAATTGGAGATATGGAATAATTTTTTTAAAATCATACGTTAATAATAGTGAAGTAGCTTGCTGGATAATATCAGCAGGTAGGACTAGAGCTGGAGGCAGCTTTAAAAAACCTATTGAGGGCATGTAAACTCTTGTTACAGTGACTCATTTATGTCCTACAGAGATGCTGTGCCCATATGGCCATATGCCAGTTATTGGAAAACCTATCATGAGCAACAGCACTGATTGAAACAAGAATCAACTTTGCTATTTTCTTGTATTGCAGAATAAGTAGAACATATCGTTAAACAACATGTTGACATTGTTTCCTGGACATTTTCAAACTTGAGAATCAACATGGTCCTTATTTAGATTATTGTGATCATACTTAAATCATTTGCAGGATGAAGTTGAAGCAGCTCGAATGGCAGCGATCAACAAAAAATTAAGCGTGTGTTGACTGAAGTCCTTTTTGAAGGTTGTATCTTTACTTGATCATCATGTTTACTGTTTAATTACTGTATCCATCCAAGAGGTGCAAGGCTATTTCTGAGTGTTCAGTTTCTTATGCTTTTTTATCACTTGCAGGTTACTGATGATCTTTTTTTTGATGAGATCGCAACAAAAAAGTTCTGAATGAAGATGACTCTGAATGTGAGTGAATTTGAATGAATTATGAAATTAAATAGGCATTTTACTTTGCTGACTATTGCCTCTGGTGCAGCCAATGAACCCACTTCTGTTTTTGGCTCAAAGGAGCCTGGTCTGGGAGGATCAAGAACCAAGACCTCGGCTAAAGTTGTTCTCCCTGCTAAGTCAACCAATAGCACTGATCATAAAGACAGTACTGGGTTAAACTCCCCTAAAGGTGCTCTTCTCGGCCTGGCTAGCTATGATTCAGATGATGATGGCGGCGATGGCAACTATGCTGATGCTGATGGCAAGGATAAGATACCAATATCAAATTTATCTTCTAAAGCTAATGCTGATGCTGTAAATACTGAAGGTAAAGCTGCAACCAAATACTCACGTCGTATTACTTTCCAGAATTATTAACTTAGATGCATGATACAGTTTCAGGTGATAAAAACACTCTTGGTAAAAAAAGAAATGGGAATCATAATGAAAAGAATTCTTCACTTGGAAGTGCTCCATCAGAGGAAGATCTTAAATCTAATAACCAAAACTTCCAAAGGAGTGCGAATGCAGAACCTGAACAAAAGCATATTCGTTATACAGAGAATGGAGAGTTTTGTTTCATAGACAAAACTCATATTGATCCAAAGGTTGCAGTTGACAGAATGGATGAGAAGGCACATAGGTTTGCAGAGGTAGATATCCAAAACAGAAAAACCTCTTCCGCCAATAATGCTGAAAAGCACAATGATTTGGAAAGCAGTCACATGAATTTAGAAAAGTGCAGCAAAGACTTTGTTAATCAGGTGAAGACTGATCATATAAAAGAACTTGAATATTCTAGAGCAGAAAAATATAATAACGATGACAAATACAGCATGTATGGAAATATTGACAAAAGGAGTAGCTTCAAGGAGGGAAAAGGTTCTGGTAGGGCTGCAAAGCATGAATCCGATACAAAGGGAGCCACATTCCAGAGGTAACTCTAAGCATGATGGTGCAAAGGGAGATCGGAAGGATTTTCCAAAGGATAGAGAGAGAAACAGAGATAGTACTGATAGAAGAGGGGGAAAGGTAAAGATGAAAAGGGCGACAGATCAAGGCAGATGACAAGACATAACAGTCGAAGTTCACGGTCCGCGATCACCGAGGGGAGAAGTCATACTAGAAAGGAGAACTCACATGTTCGAGGGAGTGTTTCAAGTGATGAGCCTTCTGATAGTGTGAAAAAAGAGGTACCATCACTCATAACGATATTTCTTATGTATTAGTTTCAACTCCTGTTCTGGTGAGTAGTTCATTACCATTTTCTGCTGCAGAAAGCATCATTCCCATAACACCAGCATGTCACCTTCACCCCCAAAATCTAGAAACAGGTACACTATTCATGCCCTTTCTCTATAATACTATGCTAGGAATTATTCTTTGATTGAGAGAGTTTTGAATTTAGATAGCCCCAGTATTCATACAGTTAAATATGTTTATGGTTGGCATAAGTTGTCCCAGTCAGCTAGATTTAAAGAATACATAACTAGCTTTTAACGCTTTTGTTATGAATAAAGCATCCATGTGAGTTGTTCTACTCGTTCAAGAATGGGGTTCATGTTCATGTTAAGGTGATAACTGGTAACACTAAGGGCTCTTTTGGATCATTCAATTCCCTTGGGGATTGGAGGGGATTGAGGGGTAATTTAGATCAATTCCCTCTCAATACCCTCCAATTCGAAGGGGAATGGTTGAATCCAATCTAGCCCTAAGTGCAGGTTTCTGCTATACTAGTTTGAGCCACACTGCTCTTATTTATTGGATATCGCGATGGCAAATTGTTGAATGACATAGGAATTTGTTTGTTGTACACTTCGTGAATTTGATATGAGCGTGCAGGTATCTTCTGCGTGAAGAAACATCAGGTTCATATACCTCTTATCCTTACACTTACCCATTTAGTATTATGTTTCATCTCTAGACGAATTTCTCAGTGGTCTCCACATAGCAAGCATTCTCACCGCAGGCATTCACCTTATTCATCTGCTGACAGGTAAGAGATTAATCGGTTCTTCTTTCCCCATTATACTATTACTTTTCGTGCTGATCTTTTTTTGTTGGTCGGGTGCGTTATCATCTCTAGTTGTAGCGGTAGTTTTCGTTCATGATGCTGATCCCTTGATCATTCTTGTGGACATATTGTTTGTCCGCGCTTTCGTTTCCACTTTCATTACACTGCTTAACTCTGTAATTTTGTTACTTTGGTAATGAAATTCGGTTTCGTTATGGAAAAAGAAAAAGTTTTACTTGTGCTGATGGTCATCATGAAATTTCTATTTGCTTTCAGATTTGGGATGGAACTTAGATCAGCTGTCAATCTTGCTATGCCTGATTACGGGAAATTAGATTAGCTGCAAACAAAAACAAGTAATAAGGAATTTAAGAACAAAAAATCAAATCTTAGGTATCTTAACAGCACATTTCTGGAAACATTGTTTCGTTCTTACTAGGAACCCTGTTTATGAAATGTGATATTTTATAGTTCTCCCAGAAAAACTTTCATGTCACCTTGAGAAATCAAAGACATTTTCTGCACAATTTCTCCTGGGTAAGCTCAAAATTGGACATCGTAAATTTTTAGCCTGCAGGAAGGTTTTCAGTTCAGCTGTTTTAGATTCAAATGTACTTATCTTGGCCTCTTGGGTATTCTGGAAGGAAACTGCTGTTTTCTTCAATCTGGGATGATGGGATCTTCAATTGTCTGCACCAGTTGATTCCTTTAAATCTGGAATCCTCTATTTGTTGGCCCACTTGTACAGTAACCGCGTGGTTTATACTTCCTTAACTGTGTCTAATCATTGCAGGAAGAGGCGGTCGAGATCAAGAACTCCAAAAGGAGATAGGAGGAAGAGGCGGTAATCAAGAACTCCGGTCGAAAGGAGATAAAAGACATGGAACTTTTGCCTAGGCATTCCTCTGAAACAACCGAAGACATATTCTCGCGGCACTGCTGTGGTACCATCTAGTCAGCGGACCCGGTAAAGGAGATGGGTGTACTGTGTACACATGCACACCGAAATAATTTTTGTAAAGCAATCGAAGTTAGTAGACATAATACATGCATATTATACACTTATTATTCGGTTATGGTATGATTATGAATGGTATATTAGGGTTTCTGTGCAAGAAGCATCTCACATCCCGATGAATCCTGAACTCTGACTAAAATTATATGAACAAATACTAACACTTATGAGACAAAATAAGTACAATTAGATTAGTTATGAAACATATTTTCATAATAAATTTACTTTGTGATATAAATGCTAATACTTTTTGCTTTATAAACTTGGTCAAAGTTGATATAGTTTGACTAGGTGCTTTTTATAATTGCATGTTTTTTGGAGCAGTACCTATAATTATTAGATTGTGACTTGTGAGGAATAAAGCGACAATTCATTCATTTCTACGAACCAAATAAAAAAATCGAATATTGAGAAAAACATGGTACACAAGGCATGCGGGAAGGCCTATCTTATCTATTTTTTATTCATTTCATGTAATTGTGTTCTCTCTAGCGCGTACAGAGAATTAAATGTGCTTTTGGTCTTTAAACCAAAGATTGTTAGTCTTATCCTTCGCTGCATTTAATCTTATCCATCATCCTCTAGGCCGCCTATATCTCATCATCCCTGTCGCATATGCAACCTCGCAACCATCGCCTCAGCTCACCCCTCCTCCTGGGAATAAACTGCCCGCTGCCTCCTCCGCCCCGCTCACACTACACACATCATCCTTTCGCAATGCCCGTCGTTAGCCTTCTCCTGGCGCACTTGCCTCCTCCGCCACCCACATATTCCTCCCTCAAGCGGTCTGGACCTAGATTTGGGGTACACCGCCTATTCTTCGCCTACCTTGCGAGGTGGTGCCCCTCCGCCTAGTACACAAGCTGCGCCTAAGCAGGCGCCTCATGGTCTCATGGAACATTCGGGCCCGCGAGGAGAGAACAGGTCGTCGCCACCCTCTATGGGTGGATCGGGAGAAGAGACCGACTAATGAGGAGAGAGAAAAAGAAAATAAAAAGACTAAGCTAACAAACGGATTCACATGTCAAGTGTATCGTCCTATGTTTTTGTTAACAAACTTGACCGGCATAATGTGTGTCCAAAGTAGTGTTCTCATCACAAAATGTACGAGATGAATAAAGGCCAGAATTTATCACTAGGGTATCAAACTTGGGGAGCATCATCTATCCGAAAAGTGTGTTCGATAAAAATATAGCGTTGCATTGGCAGATTGAGGTAAAGCTAGATCAAGACATCAAAAGGCGGACTTGTTCAGCATTTCTCGAAACTTACACTTGATGTAACAATGGCTGACCTTTTTTTTAGAAAAGGAAATATATTAATATCCTAATTTAATGCATATGACTGTTCATTATTACAAGCAAACATTTTTTAGGATGTTCGGTTTGAATAATCACTATATTCCATAAGGTCATTGAATCCATTCCTAAATTTGGTTAAACTTGAGGAGCATCATGATTATTAAAAAAGCACAATTATCTCATTCCATAAACCAATTATTCTTTCTTTCTTCTTTTTTGGAAGCACAATTATCCTATTTATTCCTGAATGAATTCCCGTTCTCTGAATATTTCTTTATTTCTTTCTCGCAAGGTAAGGCTGTTATGGGTAAGACGCCACAATTGCCGTAATTGCTTCATTACACCATGAAAAGGAAAAGGTTAAACAGCGCAAAACATCAACGGCCAACGGCCAGTCATCGAGACTAGAACCATATTGTAAATTATTTAGAAGTTCGCGATCAAGTAACAGCAAGTTATCAAGCTGGACTCCAGCATCTTCAGATAACATCACAACGAACAAGATCAAAACTTCAACATCCAGCACGGAGGAACAAGATCAAAACTTCAACATCTCACAGTCGATCAGGGCCCCTCAGGGATCGCAAGAGCACCCCCTGCCACTACCAGCTGATGCGGCTCTGAAGCTCCGCTCCCACTGGTCCACAGGCGCTGCAGCGGCATGTGGGGTGTGGCGAGGGTGCTTCTCCCTCTTGTCACCCTTGATCTGCTTCAGGGCGTGTTTGAGCGCCGGAAGAAGTGCTTCCAGGCACTCTGCCACAGCATTTGGGTTGCGGGCATGTTGATGATCTGAAAACAGTACAAACACCCATGATCAGCGATTAGGAGGTCCAGATGGAAGAAATTGTCTGATATTTTGTTGTTGTTGTGAGTATTAGTTCGTACAAGTGTCGATCCTCTGATTCCAGCTGTGGCCGGGATAGCATTGCGAATGGTGTAATCTGTGCCAGAAAGAACAGTTCAGAGCAATGTTTCTTAAGAATTTGAAACATTCCATTGCAATGGATATCTGTTTCAATTTGTATGGCCAACTTTTATCAGCCATTCGTTTGTGCAAACATTCAGCTCGTGATCTAAAAATGCAAACATTCAGCATATGAAATATCTAAAAAAATAAAATGTAACAGAAGAAACCATCACCTTCAAACTTTCTTGAAGCATAACAAATGCGAGACCAGGCGCTTCTTTTTCTGTATCACAGATTTTGTTGCTTCTGGTGTGACATCCCTGGGTGTGAAGCCAGTCCCACCTGCATGATGTGCATCCACCAATAAGTAGCTCATGTCAGGAGACAAGCAGTGTGCAACACTATTAATCTGAAGAACAAGATCATGTTACCTAATGTCAGAATGAGGTTAACATGGTCAATGTCGCTCCATTGTATCAGAACGCCCTTGATCTTGTCCACTTCATCAGGAACAACTGCAGTGGCAACCACGGTTGCACCACCCAGTTTCTCTGATGAGGAATTTACTACAGATACAGCTCTTGGGCCACTACAGGTACCATGAAAGAGAGAACAGATAATCTCGTATAAGTTGCTTTTAACTTCTAAAAAAGTGTGGTATGCACCATAAGAACTAGAACAAAAGATGTATTAAACTATTTTAATCTCTAGAGAAAATAAAAAATATGTGAAATGTGGAGTTGTTACTGGACTCCGTCACTATCTTATGTGAAAAAAACCAGTAATCAGACTTTTCATTTAGCACCATGAAGTGACCCCTTTGCAGCTCAAGGCAAATAGGTGTATCAGGGTGCATGCACTTTAAAAGTCGAGTCAATACAAAATTTTGCTCTTGTCAACATACTACAAAAATATGTGAAATGTGGAGTTGTTACTGGACGGACTCCGTCACTATCTTATGTGAAGAAAACCAGTAATCAGATTCTTTCATTTAGCACCATGAAGTGACCCCTTTGCAGCTCAAGGCAAATAGGTGTATCAGGGTGCATGGTCGAGTCAATACAAAATTTTGCTCTTGTCAACATACTACAAAAATAAACCAAATGCGTAGCATGGCTATGGGCCTATGACCTATGCATTTCTATTGCACATTACGAAGAAAATAGGTGTCCAGCTCAGCTTGGATGAGTACCTCCTATCAGGGCCAGCACCTGATGAAACAGTGTCACTTACAGTCAGAATTGCAACTTTAACTGCAGCATCCTGTGGAGATGCAATCTGAGATACATCTGTGGAAATACTTTTTTTGCAGAAGGACCAAAATGAGATGGATGAGGATTTGAGGGAGCGGGCAGTTTATCTAAAGGAGAAGTTGTTATGTCTGAAATAAGTATGGCTTGGATAGATGTCCCAGCTGCCAATATTTGTCCAGTGGATGGTACTTCCAGCAGAGCATTAGCAGATTTCATACTAAGGAGGCGGCTACTAGCCTGATGGCCAGTGCTCTCAGCAACAAAACTGCCATAAGACCATAACAAATAAATGTTAACATAACCTGGTGTCAAAGTACCAAGTATATTTTTTGTCAAATATCATTAATTATAATATAGCTCTTACCCAGGTCGACCAGATCCATCATCAAGCACCCATCTAATTACTGCACGGTGAAACTCTGTACGATGTGGGTCTGCTCTTAAAGGATGTGATAGGCGTACATGCACCCTGTGGGTATATTTTAAGAAATACGCTGAATAGTGTAAGGAGGAGAACAAAACGGACAACAATCATAACAATGAGGATTACTACCTTTGCAGATTAGGATTTGACCAGCCAGAGAGGAGACGAATTGCAGGAACAACAAAAAGATTGAAGCAAACCATACAGCTCACTGGATTTCCAGGCAAACCAAATGCAAGAACTGTTTTAGATGGCTTTGACGTGTCTTGTGTGGTGATCTCGGCAAATGTTAATGGCTTTCCTGGTTTCATGCGGATCTGTATGTGATACAAGCAGCGAATCATTAAAATCATTCTGAGAAAAGAACAAGGATCATGATGTTGAGTTCAGAAGGATTATTTTCCAAAGATAACAGGTCTACTATTTTTTTAAAAAAAAGATCCGGTTGCCCAGCTTTGTATCGATGAGCAAGAATATAGAGCTGCAAGGCTACATGTGCGAGTAGTGTTTCCCCACTTGGCAGACCGCCCCGTGAGGATGAAAGGAACAGAAACTAATTAATTGCTCGCTAAGCAAGATCACAGGTCTAGTAGGTTATCCAACAGAAGACATGAAAAGAACCGGATCATAAAATGAATATTTAATCTGTATCCCTGGCTTTTGGTTATGTATTGCTAATACGAGTAACTAGCTTGGTACAGAATAAATCAATGAAAGCACTGAACGGTTTCAAAGGTACCTTCTCAAAGTGAATTTTACCCATCTTTGCCAGGCAAGGTTTGACAAGATCTCTGTCGCCCATAGAAACTCCACCAGAAGTAATGATTATATCAGCATCAGAACGCAAAGCTGCATCCATATGCTCCTTGAGACTTTCTTCGGTGTCTTCTGCAATACCCAGGTCAACCACTTTGCATTTCTGCTGAACAGCAGCAGCTAGAAGCATGGCTCGGTTGGAATCACGAATCTGCAATTTTAGTTTCAAGAAGGGAGGATCCGATCATTCATTTCTGAGAATACCGAACGCAAAGAAGAGTGAAGGGCGCGAACATCATGGAAGAGCAGAAATAACCTGACCACGACTGAGGGTGGCAGTGGCTGGCTGCACTAGCTCATCCCCTGTGGAGAATACAGCGATGGTTGGTCGAGGGTACACCTGCACATGCAAAATCAGAATGCTGCATTGCAATCGTTGTTCTTTTGTATAATCAACCACGCTAACTGGAAGTGTCATTCACCTTGACAGTGGTTACACCCACTGTTGCAAGTAGCCCAATTTCTGCAGGACCTATATGCTCGCCAGAGTTGAGCACAATCGAATCCTTCTCTATGTCACATCCCTGCCAGTTATTTGAATCACTAAATCAGCAAGGGCGACCTATTTTCTAAGTGATGTGCAAGAGCAAGTGAATTCCATAGTAAATTAAACAGTATCGAGTTCTCTGGAGAAAGAATTGTAGACACTGCTGATGACTGCAGGAAGGTGGTTGCTTCCAACAACAATGGAATGAATATTATAGTGTCTAGAGCGGAAACTCTAGTAACCGTGCAGTGACCTGACTTTGCATACCACATTGCGGATGTCCTGCCCCCTGGGCAGCCCGCGCCAGAATCCTAACCCTCTTGGACCCGTCACCTCCGCCGAGGACCTGCTCGGTGTCCTCCACCTGCACGACGGCATCAGCGCCATCGGGAATCGGCCCTGCGCCAGCAACGAAAGTCAGCTCATCAGCCGGCCAGGACACGCGAAGGGACAAGGCGGCGGGGCTAGAGAGAAGGCGCCAAGCGGCCTCACCTCCGGTGGTGACGTAGGCAACCGTGCCAGGGGCGACGACCACGCCGAGGGCGTCGTCCCCGCCCTCGACTCCGTGACCACCGGGTACTCCCCTGGCCCGTCAGAGGCCACGACGGCGTATCCATCCTGAAAGGGCAAGGGGAACGAGAACCGACGGTTTTCGTCAGTAGTCCGATGACGACGGAACGGAGGGCGAAGAGAGGAGGACGGGGGCGGATGGGGGGAAGGAAGGGCGTGCGAGGTGACCTTGATGGAGGCGCGGAAGGGAGGGGAGCGGGTCGGGCGCGCGGACGTCCTCGGCGAGGACGAGCCCGAGCGCGTCGTGCAGCGGCACGGCGCGCGCCGCCGCGTGGCCCGACGCCGCGGACAGCACCGCCGCCAGCGCCTCCTCCACCTGCAGCATCCTCTTTTTTTTTCCCCCTCTTCCTCCGCTTCAATTTCCCACGGGTCGTCCGCCCCGGCGGCGCGGTGGGCGACGGCTCTGTGCCTGTTCTATCTGTCTGTCTCGGGCTATCGGCCGACTCCGTGCGCTGTGCGATGCTCTTTTAAATTTCAATCGAGGTCTCGCTGGCCACGTGTGGCGTGACGTCTGACCACTGCGGTCCCGGGAACCGGGAGCTGGTGGAGGAGGGCGTCAGCGCGAGGGAACTGCGTTTGGCCGCGGTTCACCCTTCGCCGGCTAAACGAGCCTCCGCCTCGTGGGTGCCAAGTGCCATGGGGTGGTGGTCCTGGTGGATGACGAAGGTTCCTTGTGCTTCCACCACCAAAGCCGCCGCCGCCCTCCGGGTCCGCGCCAGCCAGGCCGCAACAGACACCGATCGGCAGGGCACAACAAACACCGATCGGCAGAGGCACCGCGGCAGCAACGAATGGGATGGATCGGCCTGCGCCGTCTCCCGCGTCTCTATCAGCGCGAGGCTTCTGGTTGGCTGGCTCCGTCGTCTGACGACGTGGCCGTCGTCTCCATCAGACGGGCACGCTTCGTCTCCATCAGCACGCACGGCGCACGGCGCAGAGAGAAAGTACAGTAAGTAGGTGTCGTTGCCTTTGATGAGAAGCAAGCAACAGGGGCAACAGGGACGCGCCCTTCGCCGAGAATCCCCGAGACGCCGTCGGATCAGACGAGACGACGCGTTGGATGAATTGAGCATGAGCCGTGTGAGCGGTGACACATGGGCCGTGCTTTGGCTATGCGAACAATGGAACTCAAAGCTAGCAGACTACAGGCGAGCCGCAAACTCTGACCGAAATGCAAACTCTGACTACAGGCGAGCAGACTACATAATACCAGTAGTACCCTTTGATGCGAGGGCATTAGCAGCCGCATCAAGCCATTGAAATGGCCAACTAAACCACATGCATAACCGTATGCAGAACACCTCACAGGGGACCCTCACAGGCCCCCGACTATCCAGTCTACTTGAACACACAGATATTGCGCACCATCTCTCTTTCTTGTCAGCAGAAGTTCACATCATGTATAAAGTTGTAATGCAGACAGGAGAAAGGTTGTTGAATCCCTACAGGAAGCAAAATTTTCCGTAGCTCCAAGTCTTCTGAAATGGAAATAATATATAGCATGGACCCGATACAGATGCATCCCCAGTTCGAAATGGCGCAAAATTCTCCACTTCCTGTAAGAAAAGAATTTCAGTTGAGCACTCATGCTCCAGCATATATATAAGAAGAAACAGATGAGTATTTCTGCTATTCAGGAAAAAAAAAAAGAATCTGTAATCCTATCATACCGCAGGTGTTATCAGAAATAATTAGCTGTTATTTGCTCTTGCATTGTTGGCATGTTGCTTTAAAGTGAAGAAGCCCATATAAAGCAAATAAAAAATAACCATGGCACTGCCCAACCTTGTCAGTCCAAAAACTCATGGGGTCTCCAAATTCATCATATAAGTGTTGTTTCAGTTATGTGCCAGATGCCAGAAAAACTGCAAGCAGTCACACTAAAGATTGTCACTATCCCGACCCGCATCCTAAAACCTCACAATACTATGATCCTACCAAGTCGAAATGACACCAATCCTACCATGGGCCTGTTTGGAACTGCTTAAAAACAGATTCAAAGCACGACATGATAATCACGCCAAACGTGTCGTGGCTGCCGCGATTTTCTTCGCCTCAGTCCACATAACGCGGGATTTGGACTGAGGTCCTGATTTTTAGTACTGCAGCTGCCGTACCAGACCATCCTGTGGGCATAAGCCGAACCAACCATGGCCAATGTGTACAAAATTTTATAGTATCCCGAATCCTATGTGAAGATTCCATACAATCGTGCATAAAATTTAACATCCTACATTCCAATGAGACTATACAATTACAATAATTGATATAATGACTTTTAAATGATTCAATTGTGAGAAATAACATTACAGTTACAGAGCTTTGAAGATAATGCCAAAAATTGCACTAAATGAAAAAAGTTAAATAAATAAATCAAAAAATAAATATTATAAGCTTAAATCTTTACAACGTATTACAAATCTTATAGAAACTATCCAGTTTGTAAAATCTGATAACATACCGATACTACGATCTAATCCTACTATCCAATTCTATCAAGCAACAAAAAGATTGGATCCCAATCCTAACAACCTTGGTCACATTTATACCATCCACAGATTTGTCCAACCTGTAACTCCTCAACAAATCTGATCAAAGTGGTACTAAGCAATTAATAAACAACCTAAAGTACAGACCTGACAGTGTATTGACTTAATGTGTGGAGAGGGAGAGAGTTTACAAGTATGACCAAGAAATAAAATATGTTTATATACGAATAACAGCATACCCCAAATTTTCAGTAAGATGGCATGTTCATATTGTGTTTAGACAAGAGTAGAACTGTTGAAACACAACTATATATCCAGCCTGACAAAACTAACCAAAATATGTAGACCTAAACATAGAGCTTCCCTAAGATATTGCATATCAGTACCAGATGGCAGATGCTATATATATCCTCAGCTAACACGTGAAATTGGTAGACAGGACGAATGTGGATTATCTTCAGTTTCCAATTGGGACCTGTTTGTATCATTTAATTGAGCATTTCTCTATTCAACGTCATATTATGGGATTGCTAAATCTGAACATTACAAGACCGGTGCATGACACAGTTCGGTCGGTCCAAAGGGGTGAAGTGGGCAGCCTTACCTGTTCTACTCTTCGTCCTTCAGGACTCGCTCGCTGGAGGCCGACGCGGCGGCGGCGGCTTGCTCTTCCTCCCGAAGGATCTTCTGCACATCGTTGACCCGCATCCGGACGATACCGCCGACCACAACTGCGCGCAAATCATCAAATGATCAGCGGGCACTGGCCTGAGTTCGCACGATTAGATGAACGGCAAAAAAAAGGGGGGGGTAAATAATGATGGATGTGGTTACTTGCGGCGGTGCCCAGGGTCCAGATCCACAGGATCTTGAGGCCCGGGCTCTTCTGGCTCCACCTCGTCACCATTAGAAGAGCGGGCAGCCGGCGAGCGCGGTAGAAGAAGAGCAGCTCCGGTCGGGCAAGCGGCGCAGGCTGAGAGAGGAGCACTGCAAGGCGCGGGGGCCAGGCGAGCGGTCCCAGAGGCGTGGCGCGTCAGTGACCCAGCAAGCGGCACGAGCGTTGGACGAGGACCGGGGCGGGGGTTGCGGCGGCGCTGACTGAGCGGTGCTGGGCGAGCAGGCGGGGGCGCGGGCTGAGCGAGGAGGGAGGTCCGGCCCAAGGGTACTGTCACATAGGCCCCACTTGTCCGGCCCCTAAACCCCTGCTTTTAAATAGCCCGCTATATAGCCCGTTATGGCCTTTTGGCAGGGGTGTCGTTATTCTTTGTTCACGTAATTTTAAGCTAACTATAACCCGCTTATAGCCCGCAATTAGCCCGCTTATAGCTGTTTTAGAGGCAAACCGCTAAACATCCTTAGAAAGAAACTCCAAGAAATTGGCAAATAAGTTTGGCATTTTTTTTTTTAAAAAGCTCTAAAATGATGCTCCAAAGTTTGGCAAATGAGTTTGGCATTTTAGTGAGTTTGGCAAAATCGGGTCCTCCTGGCATTTAATGTCAAACTTGGAAGCTTTGACATTTCTTGCGTGCGCTTACTCTTGCCCGCCTCGACGCATGGCAACTTGCGAACAAGATCCGATGAGGAACCAACAACCGCCTCCCTCCCTGGCCCCACTTTTCCCATATGCCAAACCAAAAATAGCAAACCGTTGAAGGAAGCCTTTTTTTTTTTTTGGCATTTGGAACGTGAGAGTTGGCACACAAGTCAAATGCCAAATCAAAAATACCAAAAACTGCCGGAGATGCTCATCCTTAGCCCGCTATTTAAAACTATGCCCTAAACCCATATCGAGTCGCTTCCCATCGACCATGTTCTTTCGGTTGCTCAAAGATTTACCCAAGTAGAGAAGAATTAAAATTTCTACCAAAATTGACAGATAAAATCCCTAGGCTTGATACCAACATTGATTTGTCATGTCAAGAAACTATAATAAGTTTGCTCCTCAAAATCTGCATCAAATTTGATGACACCAAAAGCACTCGTATAAATTACTCACTCACCAGGGTGCTGTTTTTTATTGACTAAACTTTTTTTTTTCCCCTGGGATCGATAAAAAAGTCCCTTCAAGAAAAACTTTTTGCGACTAATAAAGAAAAGTCTCAAAAAATCTCTCCCTCTTTGTTTTTGACTAGGACTAAAAGAAACTTTTTCTTTTTAGTCCACTAAAAAAGTCTTTAAACCAAACAGCCCCCAAGTCACTCGCATAAAGCTCCTCGACAAGGTTTTCACAAGGTGTTGGTGACTTTGCACTCTGTGATGGACATTCAATAGCCTTGCTAATGAGATATTCATATAGCCTGGCTAATGAGTTGCAGATTTCCTAGGCTAACATAATTCATGTCACTGGTAGGTACATTCCACACAAAGGACATCAAATTTCAAATCAGAAGTGCACTGAGTTAGCAACAAACGTATCAATGATCTGCCAGGCACAACACTGCCGGCACCAGGCAATGTAATCAAATGCATGTACAGCAGAGTGGAGCGAACCCCTTACATCTTTTGCTACTAGGAAAGGTGTACATAGAACTTGATTGCGTATTTTGCCTCAGGTACAATAGATAAGCATTATGGCACTGTTACAGAATTACAGGTCTCATGCGGATAGAACACCCCAACATGTCAGGCACTGTTCTCTGCAAATCTGGCAGCTGGTATCAGCAAGGACGAGGGTGCTACCTACTTACCTTGCCCCATTCTTCTTTCTCAACATATCAGCTCGACGCTTAGCCTCTCTCTCTGCTGTCTGGACATAAAATTCAGCACCGAGAATGTCATTTATCTCTATATTTGACGACACACTTGCTTCCATGGTCTCGATGATCAATTCAATGGTCAAAGTGAATCCTAGGGCTGAGAGCACACGTATAGCATTGGCAAGTCGGCAAATATGCTTCCTCGTTTCTAATGGGGTAAAATTTCCTGCTTCAGCGCTGATACTCTGCTGACCTGCTGCCGTTTTTGTTTTTTCACCCACCACAACATGCTCACCAACCCAGATGAATCCATTGCAACCAAGAATCAAGTCGACATTGTACTGCTCAAGATGATGAAAATGCTGCTTCTTTAAAGCAACCAAGTATGGAGGTACCGTCAGCAACTGACCCCTCTCTCGAGCTGCATCAAAAAAATTAAACCCCTCAAAATCTCAGGACGCAATGGTATTTTTTTTGTAAGACAAGACTTTAACTAGATCAGACACATACAAATTTGCACTCACTATAAAGGCCTCTATTTTTTTACAGATGACGCAAAGCAAAATTGGAAGCATTAAAAGGACAGAATAATAACAGTATAAGGGTACAGTTAGCAACTTAGCATAGCCATTGTCATCTGGCATGTACCTTTCCATACTTTTCACTCCTTGCCTGTAGGTGCAGAGATCCATCATGTTGGAAACCACGAACTTCAGCCTGGGAATGGATTACACGTAAAAGTCGCAGCAGCATATTATTTTAGAACAGTTAGCATATCACTTGGAAAAAAAAAGAGATTGACCATCAAATTATAAAACGATAAGCCACAGAAGTTCCTTGGGATGAATGCAATAATTAAGAAATGAATGGAAAAAAAACATTTCAATTTGTCAACATGAGGGGAGTAAGGTGAGCAAAGCACAAAAAGAAGTCCGTTCACACGAGTCCATAAAATGCATTTCTTCTATGCAAATAAAGAAAATATCATATATAAAAATGAAACACACAATACTGTGACTGACGTTCACTGAAATTCTCTCCAGGATTTTTCAGCCTACTCAAAAGTCAACAAAAACATTTTTGAAACTAAACTCCGTCTGGGCCCCTTTGAACAAATCAGACAGCTTTTTTTTCAGTGGATTGATCTAGTGCAGGTGTGCAACATGGTTCACGGAGATAAAAGCGAACAATAGTGTATAAAGATTAGAGAGCTGTCGTAACTGTGGCTTACATCATCCTTTATAAGACTAATCGAGTGAATACAAATGCCAGATTCAGGTTGAAATGGTACTGCCAGGAGAATTGCAACTGTATGATAGAGAAGTAATAGCGTAAAAAAGTTTAAGTAAGCGCATTGAAGCATGCAGAAGCCTCTGGATTAATAATGGAATGTAACAACAAATGAGCAATATAAAAATGATAGCTCAAAATGCCATCAACCTCAAGACAACAAACAACACAGCAGCATCTGCTCCAGGACTAAGCAGACATCAGCAAAAAGGGCAGCACAAGCAAATAAGATGATTCCTTAACATAATAATGGCAAAAAGGTGGCATTGCTAAATTGATCATTATAGATAGTCAGAAGCAAAAAGTGTATCCCGGGGGATCATGAACATGGATAAGAGTGATCGATGCAAACAATAGAACGATTCCAGGCGGCGAACGAGGATAGCTGTACCTTAAACCTGGTAAGCAGTGAGTTATGCATGGAGCAAGAAGGAGAAAGAGGATAATACATTACTTACGCGGACTGATTACACCTATTCCTAATCCTAAATAGAATGTAAGGACATAGGGACACCCAAAGTAAAAACAGATTTTAAAGACACTATACACAAGATGAACGGAGCGTCGACAGCACTACAACAAAACAGCTGCTTGAAATAACCAGAGCAAGTATTGCACTTACACAGATAACATCATTTTCTACAAAGATACTCCGCATATTAAGTTCATCAACAGCAGTTCTCCTTCTCTAGTAAAAGAAGCAGGGGAAAGTAGTTAATTGGATACTGGAAAAGAACCAATTAGCAATGAACTCAGGATAGCAGTGGCACTCATTAATTTTTTGAACTGACACAACATTAAGACTGTTTGCAGCGCATATGTAACAAACATGGAAATAGAATAATGTTTTGGTGTCTAATGTGTTGCACTTGCACATATTGGTAGTAACTTTCTTATGCATTGATATGGTGCTTACTGTACTGCTGAGCATTTAGCATTATTTATCCTCCAAAATGGTATACCAAACAAAATCCTGTTTATTTCCTGTCCAATTTTAGGGTGCTACAGGTAAAATATGCAGAAAAGCTCACCTGAATACCATCGGGCAAATTCATAGACGAAAGCATCAGAACAGCATCTTGGCTAAAATTTATCTCCAACCTCCAGCGCTTAGGAGCAATCTTGAGAAAAACAAACCAATTAATTGTGGTATGAAACAAAGTGTATTATTTGCACCATAAATAAAATAATGTTCAATTCTAATTGAGTAACAAACATGATTACTGTAAGATTCAGTCTTGCCTAATAATTCTGATCACCAAATGGATATGTATCAAAAAGCAATTGGTCATTACACCTACAATTAGTCAGAGCTACAAACTTAATCGCAATGAAGGCAAAATAAGTTTGATCTATGCAGTATCTGGGGAACCACATTCTAATGTCTGCATATTATAAATTATAAAGCATGCAAAAATGTTCTTGGGTTTCATATTCAAAATCTCTAAGCCAGTGAAATGTAGAGCAGCCTAGTATTGCAACAAAATTGACATGAATTTACACACCTCAATTACACGGCCAACTATGATGTCACCAACCTCTGGCTTGTATCTGAAAAAAGGGTCAAAGACAACAAATTGAACTAAGCTTTTTCCGGGCTTGTGAGTTCATTTTTCTATACACAAACATGAACAGAAATAAGTGTTGGGAATAAGATCAAAGTAAAACCACACTACTTCAGCGCCAACAGATATATATGGGTTTTTGTACTGTGCTGATTGACCAAACATATCAATTCAGGAAAACATATAAACAGACCTAAATTTTGCAGGCTGAATGTCAACCTACCTCTAAGTTCAGTATAACAGTTCACAACTCAATTCAGTGTATTTGTCCAGTTGGTAAAATTCCGGGGACCGAATTCCTCCACTGTTTGCATAGGAATAGATACAGCAGAGCCGCGCGCTTACCTCGCCCGGAGAGTACGGACATAGACCAGCTTGTTGACCCGCTCCACCACCCCGCAGAGCGTCGCCACCACCTCTCCGTCCTGGTCGGTCGTCCCGTGCCCCCTGCGCCACACGCACCCAACTCATCAGCCGCACACGAACGGAACGATAGGGGAAGACAAAAAACGAGAGAGGGAAGCTGTGTACTTGAGGATGTTGTCCTCCTGGTTGACGGGGATGGTGTCCGCGACTGTGACAGCGGCGGCAGACACGGCAGCCGGCGCAAGGGACTGGAGCTCGTGGAGTGCTGCCTCCAGGCGGACCCGCTGCGTCTGGTTCAGCGAGAGGTGGCGGTCCTTCATTGCCAATCTCTTCTTCTGGGGAGCACCGGAGAAGCAGGACGACGCGGCGTAGGCGATCAGGCGACGCCGTGGCTGTGCTGACTGCCTGACTGCCGAGGAAGGAAGACAAGCAGTAAACCCTAGCAAAACCCGTCCCGGCTCCAATTGGGCCTTGACTGCTTGAGGCACGGCACGGCACGGCGCGGCCGTCGGCCGTGCTGGGCCGCGTAGTGGGCTTGCTGAGATCAGTAAAAATTTATGGGCTCTGAATACGGGGTTTTATTTTTTTACCACAGATTTGCTTAATCTTATGGACACACTCTTATTTATTTGAAAATTAAACCCCACATGTAGTGAGGTGATTTGATGGTCCCCACCGTCATTGACACACAAAGAGGTTTGCATCCGTAAGAGTGGCAAAAAATAAAAATCCTCTGAATACATCGGGTAGTACACACTAGTACATGTAATTCGGGTTTTGCTCAAAAAATACATGTAACTCGGGTACTATTTCTAAAAAAATGTAATTCAGGCACCGCCGGGTGAATTTTCCAAAGTAATTCCGGGTATCTAGAATATCTGAAATTGTAATTAGGTAGATCAGGTACGGAGTAGTTCGCGTTTGTAATTAGCAGCTAGTTTGCCTAGGGGCTAGCCTCTTACTCCCCTCTGTCCCGGAGAGATCGTGGTTCTAGCGTTGGGAGCTTGTCCCACTGTCGTTTTAGATCCTGCATGCCTACGCCTGGCACCTTCTACGGTTCCCTGCTCCCTTTGTCTGCTCGTCCCTATCCCCCGTCCCTCTCTCTCTCTCATCTTTCTCCATGGGAAGGAAAAAGCAGGGAAGAGAGAGGAGGCACAGTGGTGAGGCGTGCAGGTCTGGGAGCCTAGTTTCTTGGTCTTCGTGCACATTCCCGGGACGAAAGTCTCCACCTGGGACGGAGGGAAAGATACATCTTTTTGTTTGACTTTTGCCGCTTGTCGTCACCTCGTCCATGTGACACTGATATGCATCTTTCTTTGTGAAAACAGATCTTCTCACTGAGAACAATTGTTTGATCATTTTTGAAGTTATCACTATGATTAGAAAAGAGCGGAGCTAATGCAAATCTATGGCGTAGGGGTCGGTGCGCCTTACGTAAGGATCTATGTTATAGAAGTGTAAATATGGTGAAAATTTGGTCTTCCATGTTGTCTTTTTAATATTGCATGAGTGTAACCGCACCCGTCAGGTTGAATATAGTATATAGCACTAGGTTTTGTAATAACATGGGCAAAAGAGAAATAAAAAACATAGAAATCTGAAGAAGAAAAAAAAAAAAAAAAGCATAAAGTGAAAACTAATGAACCAAACGTAGAGGAATGCCTGAGTTTGCTCTCTAGATTTGCGCGAAATTTTGAATGTGAACACTCTGTCCTTTTCTCCAAAGGTTCTCATGTGATTCCTTTTTGGATGGAGGAACGAAAAACCTCCAAAATTCATGTGAAAAACTATCGTTCCAATATGTCCACAAATGTGTGTTTCATTTTGTCCCAACATGCCAAAACATTTTTTTTTTTTTTAGAAGGGGCTGGATTTTTATTAGACGAAAAAAAAAAAAAAAACAAATACAAAAGCGACTTCCACTCAACTCTACTCCGCAGACTCAACTCCACTCGGAAGGAAAAAAAACAAAAACTGTGCAACTACTCTACTTATCTGTACAACTACTGTTGTTTCTGCCTCTGAAAAAAAAAACAGATAAGAGGAAAACAACCTACACCGACCACACTATGCTCAGGCTGTTGTTTGTGTCTTGGTCCAGACCAGCAGATGAACTGTTGCAAGATGGGCCGGTCTGGTTAAGTAGAAAAACCGACGCCGGATAAGAAACTGGCCCAAGCCTTCCGTGGGGGCTATTTCTGGAAGTCTCTGTTGTTCTCTGTTGTTCAGTTCACCTTGAAGGTCGGCTCCCACCTGCCAAGCTTTTCCTCTTCGTCTTTCCTGTCGCCGACGATTGCTCCGCCGGCGCCGCGCCGCCTGTGTCCACCATGAGCGATCAACCAGGCGTCGCGATGGCCATGTCGACCAACCCTGGTCAGCCGCGCTGCAATGGGGCACCAGGGTGCCCATGCATGTCATCCAGTTCATCCTTCAGCGCTGAGTCGTCGTCCTTGGAAGCAAGCCGTACACGCGACTCCTAATCCACCGCCGAAAGCCGTAGCCGGTCTGCAACTCCATCGCAGGTAATCAGAGGAATCCACTGTCTCTTTGGCTGGTAGTAGTGAATGTCTGTAGTAGATATACTGCTAAGGGTCTTCTGGATCCACTAGGACTGCCCCGTTCCACGGTTAAATAAAGAAAAGTACTTACTAGTTTCCAAGGTCAAGGGATGTTGCCCCGTTCCAACATGCCAAAACAGACCCTCGAATTTGCACCCCTCTCGATGCTGGCGGCGGCGCGTCGCCAATAGGCGGCGCGGAGGTGGAGCCGCATGCGCGCGTGACTCCGCCCGCGTGGCGTCCACTCTCCCTCCACGTTTCGGCGTCCTCCTCGCTTTCCCGGAATCTCCTCCGGCTACTGCCCCTCCCCACGAGCACTGCTACCAGTATCACCAGCATCCCTTCTGGTCTCCACCAAGCGCAAAGCGCAGACACCACAGCAGCAGCACGAACTGGCTATCTCCGCCTTGTCCAGCCTCCTCCTCCGGTGATCGCCGGACGGGCGGGGGCAGGAATCGGCAGAGCCCCTGCCTACCTCCTTCCGCTGGTAAGCGTCATGCTCACGCACGCCCGCTCCTCCCTACCTCCCTCGCCGCTACTCCCAGATGTGTGCGCCATCTGCTCGACGAAACGCCGCTCCGCCTAGGGACATGCTTGCTTGCTGCTTCTCGCTAGATTTCGCTCGCTTCCTCTATCTCGATTCTGGCGTACCAGTCTCGCCACGCGGTTTGGGGCTTTTTGCAGAGCTAGACCGCAGATGTAGATCGCTTGTTCCTCTGTAGTTTTGACTCTGGGAGTCACCATTTCTGTTTGGTTTGTTTGCCTCTGTGTGTGACAGCTGCAGATTCTCGATGGAGATGGATGGCGTTCTGCAAGCCGCGGATGCCAAGGACTGGGTTTACAAGGGGAAGGCGCCGCGAATCTCATCCTCAGCTACACCGGCTCGTCCCCTTCCATGGTATGCGCTGAGTAGGTTCTTATTTCTTAGTGTGAGTGACCGCATCGACCACTTGGCTTGCTGTGAGTTTAGGGCCTCTATGTGTGATTGACGAGGGGGCCATTCCAGCCGCAGATCCAGTACCCTGTCTTACTGTCCAGCAAGTGATGAAACATGGATCGAGACGAACACGTGATAGCTTGAAAATTAAGCATATGTTGCTTTTCCATGGTTGTGCATTTTGTGACAATGCATGTGTTTTTCCTGAATACTATGATGGATATGTTTGGAGGAAGCATTGTTTCACTGTGATGATAATGGTGTCACTAGTCACTACTTTCACTTGTTTTCAGCTTGGCAAGGTACTGCGGGTCAAGAAGGTTCTAAAAGACAAGTCGCTGCTGGCACCAAGTTGTATGGTCTTCTCAAGTCATGAGCAACTCCTTTGGGGCCATATCCCAGAGTTGGTTGAGTCTGTCAAACAAGATTGCTTGGCTCAAGCCTATGCAGTGCATGTTATGAGCCAACATCTGGGTGCCAATCATGTCGATGCTGGGGTATGGTTCAGATTCAGTTCATTTATGTCCTGTTATTGTGATTTTGATTGGTAACATATCGACAACCCTAGACAATAGGGGTTATTGTTCACTTCTAGTAGAAATTGGAGATTTGTGAAATTGAAATAACATGTCATCAATGTGCATGCTATTGAATTTTGACATGAATATGCTTTATTTCATTGTTTGTTGCTAATTCCAGTAGGCACTACTCTTTGGATCTGCATAACTAGACAAAGAAATCATGTTATCTTTCCATGATGCAGGTTCGGGTAATGCGTGTTTCTAGGGATTTTCTGGAGCTTGTTGAAAAGAATGTTCTTAGCAGCCGTCCTGCTTGGAGAGTAAAAAGCAAGTTCAATTGATAACACTGCTGATGCCGCTCTTCTAATACCAGACCACTCGTTATTTGCTGGTACGCACCTGCATATATTGATACAATCTCCATCCCTCCTCTTACCATAATCTGAATCTTGTTAATTAAGTTTAAAAAATATGATTGTTTAAGTAAGGTCCAGAGCTCTATTCATTTCTTATGCACCGATATTTTGATGGAACATTTGCAGCAAGGCTGTTGCTTGACTTGTTTATATTTGCATTAGGCGAACAGTCGGCTTCTTTGTCTATAAAGATCTTCCAGTTTGCAGTTCTTATAGGTTTAAATTTGCAACTGTCACTTACAACAGCCTACTGGCTTATTTTCTCATTGATTCTTAATTTAAATGCTTGGTTAAACCGCTAGAACATTGTTGGTGTCTTGAAATGCAGCTGAACCTGAAACCGTAACCTGAAATCATTGTAGTTCGATAGTTTCCGCTTAGTCCTTTAGATATTTCCAGAACTCTATATTAGATTGAATTTATGTTTGCTTACTAAATCTATCTTAATCTCAGGTAAACCTAAGGGTAGCAGCTGCATAGCTGTAGAGATAAAGGTACTTTGCAAGCTTCCTCTGTTATTCTTATTTTTCATTTCTAATGTATCTCTACCTTCTGTCTTGTGCCCAATTTTTGTGTTTCTTTTTATACTTGTTTCATATGGGTTTCATCTGTAGCCTACCCCAATTGTTGTTGTTGTTGTTGTTGTTTCATTTCTGATGTATATTTCACCTTCACCATTTACGGCTTGCTTTAACTTGCAGGCCAAATGTGGGTTTCTGCCATCATCAGAATATATATCAGAAGATAATTCTATCAAGAAACAAGTAACAAGATATAAGATGCATCAGCACCTCAAATTTCATCAGGGTGAGGTGCGTGGGTTGGAATGCTTGAATGCTTGATCCAACTATCCAAGATAGAATTCCACTCTCTTTTGCGCTCTTAAAAAATCCATCGATGATACAAACTTTGTCACAATACCTTAAGGCTTGTTATTTATGGCACTCTTGTAATACTATACCGTCTCTTGCTTTTTGACATCAGGTTGATTCCCAATACATTCTTGCACACATTTCAGATATCGAAGACTAGTGAATACAATCCCCTTGAACTATTTTCTGAGTCAAAAGAAAGAATACGCATGGCCATCAAGTCATTTTTCTCAACTCCTCAGAACAACTTCAGGATTTTTTGTCAATGGATCTTTAGCTTTTGGTGGCATGGGAGGTGGTTCAGATAGTGTTCATCCTGCTGACACTGTTAAGTGTCTTGAAGATCTCAGCAAGGTTAGTGGCCTAGAACTCCCCGACTTCACTGAGCTCCTGTCAGAGACAATTTTCAAATCTGGGGTATTAGGCAAACTGTTGACCACTCAAAAGCTGGATGATCATGACATTGAAGGGGCAATTCATCTGTACTACAACATAATTTCTCAGCCTTGTTTAGTCTGCAAAAACCTAACCGATGTAGAGCTATTCTTGAAGTACACTCTCTTGCATTCTCTTCCGTTGGACAAGAGCCTGAAGATTGTTAGGGGACTTCCTCATTTCTGCTACCGCAAAAGGACTGTAGCCTGATGATCAGCTTTCGCCAAGAGAGAATGGAAGTACAGATTCTGAGTATGATTCAGTGTATCTTGAATCAGTGAAGCGAACCTATGAGTACAAGGTATACTGCTGTGAAATCTTGTGTCGTTGTACCTTTATCTTCTAGTTCACAACTTTGTTTGCTTGTGAATTTATTTCTTTGCTTATTCGTTTTTCCAGAATAAATGATTTTAAACTGCACATTCCTTGTGCAGGCATATTTCGTTGATCTGGATGTGAAACCTCTGGTTAAGATGGAACATTATTATAAACTGGATCAGAAGATAGTCAATTTCTACACTGGTAATGGGGAGGTCTTGCCATCTCCAAAGAGCAGTAATACCAAAGACACTTCACTGATTCAGCTCCAACAATGAGGAGCCTCTCTTCCTATATACGTCTGGAGAAGGGTGCATCAGGGACTGTTGGTTGTTGTTTCCTGCTGCTGTTGTTGTAACTTCATGAGTATAGTCCCAAGGTTGGGAGGCTCGATCGCCTGGGAAGGGTACAGGGAGCTGTGTTGCTCGTCGATGCTGTTGTAACTCTACTTGTGCATACACTGTGGCTTGTCACAGCTATTTCCGAAGATGTCCAATGTTAGTTGAGACAGCTGAACTGCTTACCGTGGCAACCACTTATTGTAACACCAAGTTCAAAAATGAGGGCTGAAGTTTCCCTCACAGGCTACCATATGTGAGATATGCCCTGTGTGCCACTTAAGTGTGCCCGTGTCATGAGTCTCAATTTGCCATTGCATAAATGTTTGGTGAAACTTTCATCCTCTCATGCTTTGAGCAAAGCGAACCTAACTTGTAATGGCTGGGAATCTGTATGTACCCTAGCCGTTGGCTTCATACTAGCAAATCCTGCCTGCCGGACCTGCGATGCTGTCTATTTTCGTTGTGATGGCTACAGGCATGAAGTGAACTGCTTGCTTATATGTGTGTTATTTCTCTGGTCAAGGACGCATGTAGCCTTTTGATTCGCCAACGCCGTTTGCCGTTAGCAGTTGGGCGTTCGCCGTTGGCAGAAGTGCAGAACTAGTCAGGGTAGTTCAGCTTCCAGCTTCTAGACAGAGACAAAATGTGGACTTCCTGTTTATAACAGTTAGGAATTGCAGCTTAACTAATCGCATACTACTGTCTATTTCGTTAGGGTATCAGGGTCAAAGTTGTAGTTTTCTGTCACCAGCCGCCAGCCGCCCGAAATTCTTGAACATATATTGAGTCGTTGAATAAACCATTGCAAATGACTACAGAAGTGAAATGCATGAGTTCTAGAATCTGCAATTCTGCAGACTGCAGTGTAGTACTAGTCGCTGAGCAACGGCAAGTTAGAGGCCCAGTTGGTGCCGGCACGTTTGCCATGCATTTGGCCAATGCAAAGGACAGAGCGAGCGATTGGACCTCTCCAGAGTCCAGGCAGGGGTTGAGCTACCCAATTTGTCCCTCCAACCACCCGAAAACCAACCAGAATATCTGCAGAAGGGGAGCAAGACACCTGCCGACCGGCACTTGCCACTTTGTGAGGCAAGGCCAGAGAAACTAAAGCGGCGGCAAAGGGACCCGGACCCGGCCGGTCGGCGTCCATGTCGAAGGTGACGGTGCTCAAGGTGGACACCTCCTGCGCCAAATGCAAGCGCAAGGTCCTGCAGGCCGTCACCGGCCTCCAAGGTAACTGCACAGCTTCTTCTTCGTTCGGCCATGCACGCACCATGGATTCCGGCAATGTAATGTAAAGATTGTCTGAGACTGTGCGCGTGCAGGTGTTGACAAGGTCGAGGTGGACTCGGAGAAGAGCACGATGACGGTGACGGGCACCGTGGACCCGGTGGACGTGATCGTTCAGGCGAGGAAGGCCGGGAGGCGCGCGTCCGTGCTCACCATCGGCCCTCCGCCCAAGCCGGCAGAGGAGAAGAAGCCCGCCGAGCAGGATAAGAAGAAGACGGAGGAGAAGAAGAAGACGACGGCGACGGCGGACGCGGAGAAGAAGGCGCCCGAGACGCCGGCCACGGTGTTCGTCCACCACGTCCCCTCGTGGCCTTCGTGCCCCAGGTACCAGTACCCGGTGTACGAGCAGGAACCGCCGCCTTGTTCCATCATGTAATGTAACTAACTGAGCCGGATCTGACCATGGGTATACATAATACACCACCGCTTCCGTTCCACGTGCTCATTTGGAACTTGGAACAGGTTCAGGAACTTTGTAAGGTCTTGTTCTTGTATAGAGTTCAGAAGAAACAGTTCAGCTTACTCAAGATCAGTGTATACTATAAACTCTGCTTTCATTTTACTTCTTTTTGGGATTTGGGAATTGGGATGACGTACGAGCGAACCGAATTCAGAGCTCTGGCTTTAGCTTGCCTTAACGAACGCAGGCATAGAAGATAGAACCGGCACATATTCTTATTCCTATTTGGACTCGTGAGCACGTACGTTATGATGCGTTCATTAAGGTCAAACCAACGCCAAAAGCTCACAATTCCGTGGTCAGAATAATGTGAATTGGCCACGCTTGAGCTTCCGGTTTTGCTCCCTTATAAATAAATTAGTTTAAGCAGAACTACACGACGTCGCCTGCACGAGGTAGATACGAACTGACGAAGAAGCAGCAGATAGTGCGTTCCATTTCTAATTCCTAAGCGACTCCTTCCTGACTCCCCCTGGTCTGGTTTTATTCTGTTGAGTTGCTTCTCCAACCAATCAGAGTGTTCTTCCTCTCTCAACAACCCACGCCACAGAGCTGGCTAGGTAGGCGATCGAGAAACCAGCAGGGAAGCAACTGGGTGACACATGAAGAGCAAAACACAGTGGTTTGCATCCGCATACCTTTTGCTCAGTCAACGCCAGTACAAATACGGATGCGCAGCTGCAGGCCGGCCAGCAATCCACTGGAGCAGAAAGCACAACACAGCAGCACCTGCTCTCTCTGATCGAGCTTCGGGGAGAACCGTGACCTTCTTTCTGCTCCATCGACCGAGGCGATTTGATCGATCCCGTCATCTGACACTGGGTTGTGGGTAAAATTAAACTTGTGCGAGAGAGGGTGGAAGGCCGGAAGAGGCAGCATCCATGGCCTCGCGCCGTGGACCGCGGCCGTTGCTGAGCAGCGTCCTCCCGGTGCTGGAGCAAGAGGCTGCGGGCGGTGGCAGAAAGGAGAGCGCAGAGCGCCACGGAGGAGGCGCAGAGGTGGCGAGCCGTCGCCTTCATCATCGAGTCTGTCGTCGCTAGCTGTGCATCCAAACTTTCATTGCTTCACCTATGGTAACGGATTAATGTAGTGTGCGCTTCGCGCTTGGGATGATGCAGGGGTCTACGCGGCGAGCTTATATCGCAGGGCAACGCCTTCTCCTTCTCCTCACTCACCTACCTCATCGACCGTTACAACAGCGAAGCCGAACGCACGCTACCAACGTGAACAACATCTTCTCCGGCACCTTCAACTTCTCGCCCGTCGTCGGAGCCTTCGTCGCCGACGCGTTCTGGGGCAGGTTCTGGACCCTGCTGTTTTGGAACCGTGGTCGGAGTCGCTGTAAAAGTTTTTACCTTGAGTACGTCTTATGTGTTTTTCTTCTCTTCAGCGAAAAAGTTACTTTTGACCCGAAAACAACAACAAGGCGACATTTGCAAACCACCATTGGATCAAAAAACATTAATTTCACTACGGATTAGAGAACGACCGATCAAAAATACATGTGACGCATGCTTGACTAATAATGTGTTTGTTTGTGAGGGTGCCATACAGGCAATGGTGGTTATCACCCTATCGGCGAGTGTCCATCGAAGCAAAGCCGCCGACGTGGCAGCCCGATAGCACAGCTAGCCGGGACGTGTGTCGCCCGTCGGCGCTGCAGCGAGGCGTGCTCTACCTGGCATGGGGCTGCTCGTGGTCTCCGCCGGCGGCATGAACCCGACGAGCCTGCCCTTCGGCGCGGACCAGTTCGACGGACCAAGAGCAGCAGCACAAGGGGAGGGCTCACGCGCTACTACAGCTGGTACTACGCCGTCGCCATGATTTGCCCACGTTCCTGGCGCTCACCGTCGTGCTCTACGTCCAGACCCACGTGAGCTGGGGCCTCGAGCTCTCGCCATCCCCACGGCGCTCATGGCCGTTGCCTTCCGTGGCGTTCTCGTCGGCACCAGGTGTACGTCTACACTGCCGCCCGAGGGCAGCATCTTCTGAAGCGTCCGCGCGCGGGTGTTCGTCGCGTCGCTGCCGCAAGTGGAGCACCGGCTGCCGCACGCCGACGACGCCCGGCGGCAGGGAGGAGCTCCTGTACAACCCTCCGGCCGTCGTCGGGAGAGGGCGCCGCGTGTTCAATCTCCCCCTCACTCTGCAGCTCAGCTTTCTAAAACACGAGGCGGCCATCGTGACCGACGCCGATGTGGTGTGCCCGACGGATCCCCGGCTCCGTGGAACCTGTGCAGCGTGCGGCAGGTGGAGGGACCGAAGTGCGTCGTGAAGATCATCCCCGTGTAGGATCTCCGGCACCCGTGTGGTTCACCGTAGTGAACGAGCTGATAAACTACACGTTCGTCCAGGCGATGACCATGGACCTCCCACATGGGGAAGCACTTCACCGTCCCGCCGGCATCGATCGTTGCCGTGCTCTACCTCTCCGTCGCGCTGTTCGTGCCCGTCTACGACCTGCTCATCGCCCGCGCCGCGCTCAACTAGTCACCAGAGGCAGGGACGCGGCATCACAGCTTGCTCCAGAGGCGGGGCGCCGGGCTGGTGGTGAGGGGGCGGTGGCGTTCGTTGTCGCGGCCGCCGTGGAGCGGAGGCGGAGGCACTCCGCGCTGTCACCCGGCGAGCGGCGTAGTCCCCGCTGTCCGTGTTCCTCCTGACGCGCGCAGCTCGCGGTGATGGGCGTGTCGGGCGCGTTCAGCATGATTGGACGAGACCAGAGTTCTACAACACGCAGTTCCCGGAGCAGATGCGCAGCGCTCGCCAACGCGGCCTTCTACTGCTCGCAGGGGCGTCAGCGGCTACCTGGCACACATCGTGGTCAACATCGTGAACGCGAGGACGAGGGCAACACGGTAGGTCTGCGGGCTGGGTCCCCGACGACATCAACGCCGGGAGGGATCGACTACTTCTACTATGCCATGGCGGTGCTCACTGGAGCCAATTTGAGTCATACTTCCTGCGTGTGCTCGCATTTCTACCGAGTACAAAGGCGAGCAGGCTGCTGGACGTGAACCTGCAGCGGATAGTGGTAGCACAAGCGACAGTGATGCCGCACTTCTAAAAGAGCATAGTACAAAGCTAAAGATACTATAAAGTCGTTCATATATCATTCTTTGTATGTTAAAATGTTTTTATAATCTTCCTAGATGAGTGAAGTGTGAACTATCTCTGGTCTCTTTGACGGCGAGAGCTTACCTGCTTCTCAACTGACTCTTATGATTCTATTGCGCAACACGCACAACCCGACAAGACCAAAAAGCAGGGGACACGGACGAGATACTGAGTTGATATTATATTTGTTTTTTATATTTTTGTTATGTCATTTGGGTATATTAATATGGATACCAGTATGCACGATTACTAAGAAACAAGGGGCCAACTTGGAGGCGAGGAAACAAATTAAACCATGGCTCGCGGTAACCTCTTACCTTAATTATTAGATTAATATACAAAACCTTTGTCGTCTTGGTTAAAAGTTGAAAACTGGTCCTGGTCACTGACCGTTTTTTGGAGTAGTGATGGTTTCTCTTTGATGCAGTCAACTCGACCCACAGATCAGCTCCGACACTTTGTACTCTTGGCATTACTGACTACCACCAGTACGTGGCTCGTTCACTCCTTGCGGTAAAAGCTCTCAGAATAACCAGAGCAGCAGCAATGTGTAGCCACCAGTGACGCTCGCGTCTTGACCCAGCATGCGAGACACATTACATCGTCCCTCCCGTTTTTCCTTTTCTCGTTGTCGCACTCTATACCGTCGCCCTTCTCCCTACCCCCACCTCGGTGAGCCAAAGGTCGTCGACGTCGTTCTTCAGTCGTCTTGGCTGCCTCCGGTCATCAGAAGCAGCACGACGACAGCGCCGAGCGGCGACTCGTGCGACTATTCAGACGGGACGATGGGTGAGGGACGATGCTGCCGACGTGACGACGTACACGAGGAGGACTGCCGTTCCTCGACCCCCGGCTTCCGGTGCACGCGGAAACGGCCGCGAACTCGTCCTTCCGGCACTGGCGGTGGCGACCTCGCCGCTGCGACCTCCCTAGTAGGTAGCCCCGCCATGCGAGATCTTGATCATCTTCTTCCTGGATGTCCCTAATAACTGTGACCTGATATCATTGGTACACGAGTTGCATTTATCGGGTTCAGCACCCCAGCAGCGGACATGCTGGAGCAGAGACAAAACCGGAACGGCAGGGATCGTCTTCGCCGAAAGCGACTCGATCGGCCCGGAACCGGTGGGGAGTCCATGGCGCATGCTCGCCGCCTGCCGTGCCGCCCGCGGCCAGCAGCGCGTCCGCGTCGTCAGGGTGTACGAGGCGGTCGGGAAGCCGATCAGCCGGCACAAGGGCTACGCATGGTGTTCGCCAGGGTGCAACCTCTCGGTCGAGTAACTACCGCGCGCCGCATGATCGTGATGGTCCACCGCTTCCGGCGGCACAAACGACGACACTCGCAGGGCGTGACGCCGTCCGCTGGACGCTGCTGCCCACGGCACGCCGACCGGTGAGCCGGCGCCGACGTGCTCGTGCTTAATACCGGCCACTGGTGGAACCAGCACAAAACTGTCAAGGCGTACGTATGCTCATGCAGGTTGATTTTTGAACTTTCTGGGTATAGAATTTATAAGACACTAATTTTGAGGGTTGTCTTTGCGTGTGTGCTCATGAGCAGAGAGCTATTTCATGGTTGGCGACCGCAGAACAAAACCATGAGCATCAAGGAAAGCTTTTCGACGGTCCCTGCAAAACGGTGAAAAGATTGGGAACTAGTAGTGCTCGATTTTTCCAAAAGCTATTTCTTCTTCAGGAGCATTCTCCCTCGCATTACAGGTAATTAGCTAAGTAAAGTGGTGCTACTTACATTCTGATAAAATGATATGACAATATATGTGATCTAGCAATTGCGACTGTGAGAAATCTCCATGGCTATAATGCTCAACCAACAATCTATTAAGAAAAATAAACCTACTGAACTTTTTATTTCTCTTCGTGAGCTATTCGAAAATAAACCATGGTTACGACTAGAAAAGTAATTGCAGGGGTTAAAACTTAACCATGGTTTTCCGCATCTGAAAAGTAGCGGCAATGGTACCTGGGACACTCGGTGGTTCGTGCGCCGGCCACCAGGAACCAGTGACCACTAACTTTACGTGCTCCGGTGAAGAGTACTCATGGATGAACGTGATGATTGCAGAAGACGACGGATGGCATCAACAGCACACGGGGAGGAAGGCAACGTTTTTGAACATCGCTCACATGACGGAACTCAGACCAGATGGCCACCCGTCGGGGCACAGAGGAGCGGAACGCCGCCGGACGCGCCGGAGGACTGCAGCCGCTGGTGCCTACCCGGCGTGCCGGACGTTTTGGAATCAAATCCTCTACGCCACCTCTTGTCTGCAGGGGTAGCATGGCACGCGCAGGGGACGAGACATAATTAGCCGTATGGTAGGTGTATGTAGATTGTGCAGGGGAAGAAATTCAAGCTACTACAATTGTATTGCTTAGTTTTACAACGACCAGGAATATAACTTTCACAGTTGGTTCTTTTCTCGAATACGTAAGAAGACTTGTAGGGTAGAAAATCCGATACAAATCCTGCCGAGCGTCCTAGGAAGAGAATTAATCAAACAATTACATAGGAAGTTGCTATTTCTCAGGTGCCTGAAATTTAAATTCTTTTCAAACGATGAATAGTATCCAGATTTTTAATCTAACCATCCAAAAGTAGCACTATACATCTTCTTTCTCTTCCTCTTTTTCATCTCTCTTGGACCTTGATTTCAGAATCTGGACTATAGGAAGCGTGAATTACATAATAGCCTATTATAAACCTACGTGGGGAAAAAGCTGGCGTACAAGCTAATCTACATATCAATCCTTAAAACCGTTACTTTTTCAAAAACTAAAAATCTCCTAGCGCCGGTTTGCTTTCCTAGCAGCGATGCTGGTTACTACAAAGCAGCGATGCTTGTGGCAAAATGGCAGAACCGCGAATTACGCACCGTTCCAAGTGCCAGATAGGGCGTTAATGTTTGAATGGACTCTGTTTCATCAAAAATTCATTAGAAACAAAAGAGTGCATTTAAACACGTAAAAACAAATACGGTAAGATGGGGACTACCTTGTTGTAGTCCCCTTTTAAGGCTAATTTGTTTTATTAGAACAAAACACAACATAGAAAGAACACATTAGGGTTATCTTAGTTCTACTGTGAGCCAACATTCAAAATGAAAAAGGTAGTACTTTGCTAGCACACCACTGACCATCTTCTACGAAAATGCATGACAAGGTAACATCGCGAGTACTTCTTCATCACCCACCTTTTCTGAAAATACGTGACGCGGTAACATGCAAGACTTCCTCACCCATCTTCTACTGATAAATGCAAGCTTGACAAATGTGAACGCATGCAGCAATACTTCCTCATCCATCTTCTACAAAATGTGTGACAAGTTAACATGCAGTACTTCCACAATGCCCGAGCGATAGCTTCAGACTTACTGTTATCACAGTACTCTAGGAGCCAATTCTTCTACAAGTAACTCGGCGGTGCGTGTAGCCATCCAATCTCTCCTATGGCGAAGAGTCATGGAGCAAGAGGCTAAGCGTAAAAAAGTGGCGTTGATTTACGCTAGCTCAACACTAAGCTTTTATATGGTAGGAAACTGTCGGAATAACCTCTTCAGCGTATTTGACCCACCATCTCGTGAAAGCTCATCTTTTGATATTATCTTCTCTAATAATTGGTGCTTCGGCCTTGTCCATATTTTGTTGTCCATTAGATTGATACCTTGCAAAGTAATTTTGCACATCCGCGTTGCATAGCTAATAGGGATAAATATTTTATCTTTTGAGCTATTACTGAAGTTAGAAAGCCCATTATTTCATCCATTTATTAGACCCACGAAGATCTAGATTGGTTTTGGCTAATTGATGACATCCTTAGGACTAATCTCTCTATGCTAAGTGTTGTTTTTAGTTGGAGATTGGCCAAGCCAAGGAGCGATGCATGGTGGTCATAGTCGGATGGATGAGATGATTCAAATGATGATCAAGTGCATGACTTGGAGTGGATGGTGGATCAAATAGGGCTCCAAGGCAAAGGTATATCCATGGGGCCATTTTGATTTTACACTCAAGACACCATAGAGGGTGTAGTGATTATAGGATGTGATGAAGTACTATAAAAGGAAAACTATGGTACATATCGGTCCTCATGTGCCTCTAGGTTCAAAATCATTTGCATGCATTCTAACCTGAAGAGCTAATAACCTTGAAGTGATTATTAAAATGCTAACACGAGCACATGGTGAAAAGGGATTGGCTTTTGAGAAAATGAAGCGTCTATTTTCCATTGGCGGGATAAATACAGTGAAGGTAAACATGCTAGTCCTTGTTCTCAAGTTGGTACACTTGGTGGATAGCATGTTGGGCGCAAAAGCGGCGAAGGCGGCGAAGGTGTTCAGCATTTCTGTCTTGGCCGGGGCCCAGCATTTATTGGCCGGACAATACATGACAGGACGCCGCGTTTTTGACCCAGGGCCTTCCGGTGGGTGCGTCTGGCGAGGAAAGCATGTTTTTTGGTGGATTTGGTAGAGGCGACGGGGCGCGCAACGCGGATACTTCGGTGGCCGTGCCGTCCGGGCCAGCGTGGCCGGACGGCCTTTCGGCGGGGAGCTTCGGTCGGCGATCCGGTTGGGGTTGTCGGTTGTGGCCGGACCGCCAGAAGGCCAGGACTCCTTTGGTGAGTCCAGTTGATCGCGTCTTGATCGGTCGCTGATTGTCGCGTGTTGATTTGCACAGCGGCCACATTTAGGTGGTGTATTTATACCCCTTTAGTAGGCTCTAGGGGGCTCTTGGTCATTTTGAATCAATCCTAACACCTCTGAAGTACGAGCACTCAATCCCTCCCTCCTCACTCCTTTCGCGAGAGCATCCATTTCTAGTGAGTTGAGGAGATTCAAGTGCACACTGCTTTGATCATTGCATCTAGTGGCACTTGTGGATCGTTGTGAGCGGTGGTTTTTCTTGTTGCTCTTGGAGAGCACCACTCCTAACCCGGCTTGGTGATTCAATTGGGCGTTGGCAAGGTTGGTGATTGTTCTTGGCCACCTCCGTTGATTTGTGGGGGACCGTGCATCCTCGTCCGGAATGACGAATTGCAAGGCATAATACATTGCTGGAGTGTCGGTGAGACCTCTCATTTTGCTTTGGGTCGCGGTAAGCCTAAAGGCATTTGGCTTGGAGTGAGCTCCACACACCGACCCACGCATTGAAAGGTGCGACACAAGCGGAGGCGTAGCTTGGCGGATGCTCAAGTGAACCCAGGGATAAATCATTGTCTCCGCTTGTCTCTTGTTGTCCCTTGCGGATTGGCAACAATTTGGTTATCTCATTGTGTCATCTTGGTGTGATTGGATTGACTAGCCTAGAACATTTGTGGTATAACTCTTCTACACTCTTGCATTACTTTCATAGATGGTGTAGTTTGAGTAGCCTTGCTATTTATTTGCTTAGCTTTGTTTAAGAGTAATCTAGCTTGTTCACCTAGTTGGTAAAAGTAGCGACTTAGCCTTTGTGTGTGAACTAGAGATCATAGCAACTAGAATTGTCAATAGGAGGCTTCTTGGACAAGTAGAAACTAGAGCAAAGCAGCGTTTATAAGCCTTTTGTTATTCTAACAAGTTTGTCTAGTATTTTTTGTAGAAATTTTTATTAGGCTATTCATCCCCCTCTAGCCATTTAGGACCTTTCAACCCCTTTTTAGGGATAATTGGTTTTATTGGAGCGAGAGACAACATAGATGTATAATATCATAAGCTTATCCTTCAAAGCAACACACAACATAGACAGAGAACACATTGGGTTATCTTAGTCCACTACCATTTTAGAATGAAAAGGTAGCTTTTTTACTTTGTTAGAAAACCCCCACCATCTTCTCACGAAATGCGTGACAAGGTAACATCGCGGTATTCCTCACCCATCTTCTCACGAAAATGCATTGACACGGTAACATACAATACTCCCTACCCATCTTCTACGAATGCATGACAAGTTAACATGCGGTACTTCCACAATACCCCGCAGGCGATGGCTTCCGGACTTATGTGATACAGGGGCATCGAATTCTTTTTACAAGTAACTGCGCTTCACGTGTAGCCATCAATCTTCTATGGTAGGAGAAATCATGGAGGCAGGCTAAATGCCAAGGTAAGGCGTGTTCGGGAGGCCGGCCCTAGCTCTACACCTTTTTTATATGGTAGGGAAACTATGAAAATACACCTCTTCATCATATTTTTACCCTCTCTCTCTCATGAGAAAACTCATCTTTGATATTATTTTTTCTCTATAAGAAGTAATTGTAAGCCATGTCCATATTTTTTTGCCCATTAGATGATACCTTGCAAGCAATTACGTACATCCGTTACATAGCTAATAGAATATATATTTTATCTTTTGAGCTATTCTTAAAGCAACACACAACATAGGCAGAAGACACATTAGGTTATCTTAGTCCTACTGTAGACCAAAATTCAAAATGAAAAAAGGTAGCCTTTTTACTTTGTTTGAAAAAACCTCACCCCATTTTTCTCACGAAAATCGTGATATAGAACATACACTACTTCCTCACCCATCTTCTCTGAAAATCGTGGCGATGGTAACATAGGTACTCCCTCACCCCTCTTCTTTGAAAATGCGTGACAAGGTAACATGTAGGACTTCCTCCCCATCTTCCCTGAAAATGTGTGACAAGCCCTTAACGAAAATCGCGGTACTTCCTTGAGCGATGGCTTCGGACCTACACGTGATAAAAAGGTATTGGGCATCGAATTATTTTACAAGTAACTTTCGGCGCTACGTGTAACCATCAATCTCCTATGGCTGGAGGCATCATGGAGCGCCGAGGTCTGCATTTAAATAGGTAAGCGGCGTTAGGGCTAGCCCCCTAGCTCAACATTAACTTTTATATGGTAGGAAACCATTGGAATACACTTCTTCACCATATTTTACCCACTCTAATGAAAGCTCATCTTTGATATTATTTTTCTCTAAAGAAGTAATATAAGCCATGTCCATATTTTGTTTGTCCATTACTCACGATACCTTACTTTGCAATTTTGCACATCCCGTTGCATAGCCAATGAGGGATAAATATTTTTATCTTTTTTTAGAACTATTTTTGAAATTAGAAAGCCCATTATTCCCATTCCATTTTTTGACATTACACCATCAATCATAATGGAATCCCTTCTCTAATCCGCATTCGGCCCGTATATCACGGTATTTACTTTGTAGAAAAGTCTTTGGCATCCCGTCAACTATTATTCAACTAGAGGCCTAGAGCCTTCAGTATGTACGTAGAATAGAAAATACAAATACTGTAAAAGATAGCTAAAAATGTGAGGCCAAGAGAGTCGAAAAGAACTTGAACCGAGTATAGATTAGCCTGTGTAATTCTAAACAAAAATAAGCTTTATTATTTCAAAAAAAGCAACGAAATTGGTAAGGAGGGACCCCAAAGCAAAGTGAGAAATGGTGTGATGTGTCGGTGTTCTTCTGCGTCCCTACACACTGCAACACAACAAAAAGCCAAAAAGGTTTGGAAGTATACATGACACAAGTGTGTGACAGAAAACCATGTCACATTTGCGTTCGAAAAAGAGATGAAAGTGGACACCGGATGGATGAGGCAGCACACCAGATCTGATATGCTAGTCGATGACAGCTAATTGACAGTCCTTCACCCCGCTGATCCTGCAGCATCCTCGTTGGCCTGGCCTCCGCCAGCTTCAAGGCCACGCCCGCCCCCGGTATAAAGCAGATCCATTCCGTTTAGTTTCCCACGCCCAGAAAAATATCGAAACGAGGACGAAAGATGAGTGAGAATTGCGGAAAGCCCTTCTCTAGTGTGTCTCTCTCTTTTACGTTTCTCTCCTCCGGCCTTCGTCTTCCTGCTTCCCCGTGGCCCCGTCCTCAATTCCTTCCCACCCAAACCCTAGAGCAAAGCAATGGCCCAGCTCGCGAGACTCCGCACCGCCGCCAGTGACTGCTGATCCGCCCGCCCCGCGCCAGGGCGGCGCCAGGGCCCTGTCACGGAGGGAGGCGACGGTATGGGGTCAAGAGCGGCACAATGCGCATTCCACAAATCCAAGACGCTCGACAATAAATGACGTAGGCATTCTCGCGCCTCCGCCTCAAGATCCGGGCGGAATTCGTCTTCGGTCGCTGCGAATTTTGGGTTATCTTACTCTCACTCACTGCGCCTGCGCCTACGCCCGCGTTTGTGCAGATGCTTGGAGATGAGATAGGGAAGGGGCGTACGGCCCGCGTATACAAAGAGCTTGACCTGGACAATGGCGATTTCGTGGCCGTCAAACAGGTCTCGCTGGAGAACATACCGCAGGGAGGATCTCAACATAATAATGGGTGTTTTTTTTAACTTATCATGCACTGGAACTGACGGGTTGCGTGAAATGTAGTTACAGGGGGCTGTGAAAATAACTAATACACAACGGCTGCAGTGCAGCTATAATATGTAGTCTGAGCTATGCAGCTCGCCCTTTACTGTAGCGTACGTTTGGCTGTGACACTACCAATGTTTTTGAAGATTCGCGGCGTCCTGTGGCCGCTGGGGGTATGCCTAGGCCTAAATGATATATGGCGTTACTAAAACCCTGTGCCGGCGTCCTGTAAGGCCAGATTAATGCGCCCTCAGCGCCCTAGCGGCCGCCCATAAAAAATATTGGACTACATCCTAGGGATAGGTTCTGCAAACTTTGCTCATGTGAGTCGTAAGCAAGCTCCTGTTTGGGAAGGTTCGAACTTGGAATTATAGCAGGAGTCAAGGACATATGCGTTACCTGTGTTTTGGCATGTTAATTGGTCATGTAGTGTTTGCTGATTGCGATCCGTGGAACATTTGACCTGTTAATTGTTTTGTATTGTGGAAGATATGATACATATTCCACATAACATTTGTAGTATGATATTCTATAGGGATCTCATAAAACATGAGTCATGACATAAGGGGCGCTACTTTAGGTCCCTACTGCATTTTCTTGATACAATTAGCTTGATTATCCACAGCAATATATTATTTCAAATTTACTACCTACAGACAAGTTATGTTTTGTCACATTGTTCACGAGAACAAAGGATTTTTCTGCACTTTCTACACCATGAATAGTGACTGCAGCCTTATATGCTTTTGCAAGCAAACAATCACATTTTTAAACCTCTACAACTTTCCTGCAATTGATGGATTTGTCTTTTTGACTACATAGCTACATATAAGTGGATTTGACAGCAAATAAAAGGGATGTGTATGCTGACACGTAAGCTCATCTAAATCTAATCTATAGTTGTATATGTATCATGTAAATTGTTATTATCTAAAATAGAACTTTGTGTGTTGGTTTTAATTTCGTGAATTGTTTTGCTATGTTGGTTCTGGTTCACCATGTTGATATTGGTTTTATATATCACCTAGCAGCTTGAAGTTGATCTTGAAATCTATGTGTATGTGTTTGTTTAAATGTTTGTCCTTTGGAGCATATTGATGCATCTGTCCTGAGCTTGTAAAAGAACAACTTTAGTTGTTTTTATTTACCCTATGGACATACTGTTTGGACTTACCTGGCCACATCGTCATCAAGGACCATAGGATGTATTTTAGAACACTAGGTTTAAAGGAAGCAATACATTTTTTTTTTATTCTTCTTGTATAACCATTCCTATCACTTTTCTTATATAGCTCTCTTGTTGTTAAAACATTTCCCTCTGCGTTTTGGTATATTACTGTTTTTACTTAATTGCTCTTGTATTCCTGCAGCCTAGGGTTCTAATTAATTGTCTCTGTGCATGTCAATTCTGTACAATGCTCTTCTTTTTTGCTGGTATGGTGTATGCAGCAAGAGATGGTATAACTTTTGAAAGTAAGTTTTGTTGTTTTATGTTATACAGCTATAATCACATCTCTATTTATTTTTTTCCTGTTAACTCACACAAATTCGATTTCTGGTATATTCCTTTTAGTAAGAATGTTTAGATCTTTTGCATACTCTACTGGTGTGTAGGTAGGAGTTACTGTAGTTTATGAAAATTCATAAATATCACACTAAATTCTTTCTTGGTCTAATATATATATACTGTACATACACTTTAAGGTACTTGTATTTCATTCTTTTGTTTGGTGCATCATACCCAGTCTCTCCCCTAGACATGTATAATATATAAGACATGTATATCTAGTGTGGTGGGAAAGATAAAACTATTTATTCTTGCAGTTGGATTTTAGTAGCTTTTGTTGTTTTTTCTGAAATTGAAAGCAGGATCTTGATTGTTTATGCACTTATCGCGGGACTCTAAATCTTTTTTGTTTTTTGCACAGAATCTTAATCACAAAAATATTGTCAAGTATCTGGGATCACTGAAGACAAAAGAGCCACCTCCATATTATTTTTAGAATAAGCATTGAAAATCTCTCCATGCTCCATTATCACGGTGAGGTAACAATATTTGGAATATAGAGCTTTTCTCCTGTGAAACTTTGTGGTGGCTCACTTATGGCAATACATCAAGCCAAACAAATTTGGACCTTTTCCTGAATCTTTGGTGGCTGTATACATTGCCCAGGTTTGTAGTGGTTACTGCAATACTAGAACTTTTATCTTTTTCTCCTTGCTTATTTTCATCTGATTTTTTAGTTTTTATGTGACCAGGTGTTGGAAGGTCTTGTTTATCTGCATGAACAAGGTGTGTCATTCATAGAGATATCAAAGAGGCATAGAAAATATACTTACTACCAAAGAGGTTAATGGCTGTATATATTTGCCCCTTTTTTTCTTAGTTTCAATAATTGAATTTGGTAAAAAAAATCTTGGAACACCTAGAAATCTGAATGTTGAAGGTGCAAGGACACTTTATCTTGGAACTTGGAAGCAACCTTCTAATACCTTGAAAGCATAAAACCATGAAAACATGTAGTGACATAGCTGATGCAGCAAAAGAGAAATAAAAGGGCACCCTAGAGATAAAATCATGGACAGATGGCTAGCATAGATTTTTGGGGCATGAATTGTTAATATGAAGTGTGTATCCTCCTTAATTCTAAACTTTGCTATAGAAACATTGCAGTAACCACGTTTTCTCATATCTTCATTATGTACTCTGCTTGTTTTTGGGGCCTTGTCAAACTTGCTGATTTTTGGAGTTGCCACTAAATTGACTGAAGCTGACATCAACACTCATTCTGTGGTTGGCCTCCATGTACTGGATGGCGCCGAGGTTGGCTATTGATTAACCATTTGTTCAATACGATGTTTCTACTGAATTATTGTCCCCACCCTAGCATACTGGAGTAGTTTATTGTCTTACTTTTTTTGTCTTATTATTGAATGAGTTGAAGGTTGCCTGGTTCCATTGTTCTGTGGATGTAAAATCTGTAGAATCAACAAAGGTAAGGCAACCACTAATTTAACATTAATTCATAAAGTTGAACACCAATTCCATAGAATATATAACAATGTCTGCTTATGTGGGGGACAAATTGATTCGAACTTGGGAAGATGATCATCAGGTCAGTGGGAACTTATTTACACCAATGTGATACATTCTTCTGGAATTCCTATTTTATTTTTCAATATTTGGTGATCATGGTTTTGCAAATACATGCCGAAGTGGCACCACAAAGTATATATTTTCTAAAAGGATGTGTTTTAGCCTGCTAAACATATCTGGTTTAAACTGAAAGAGTTTTGTTTACATGTTCAACTAGGACTCCGATAGATATATGGGATGATATTAATTGCTCTGATGGTCACTATGGCCTTTTCATCTTTCACCATAAAAAATATATAATTTCATTTTAGTATATTCTAAGATTTGAGTTTCATTCATCATTTTATCCTTTTTATGTCTACATTATGTTTTTAATACAGTCTAGGATTTTGAGTTTCATTCATCAACTTATCAACACATAACTACATTAGGTCATCGAAATGTCGGTGTTTTGCTGCTTCTTCTGATATCTGGGGTGTGGGTTTGCACGTAATTGGAGTTGCTGACATGTGCACCACCATATTATGATCTCCAACCTATACCTGCACTGTTCATTATTGTTCAGGTTGGTTGCATACAATATTTCAATCTATGTTCATCTTTGCAAGTTACTCTTTTATGTGTGCTATGTGAGGTATACTATTTATTTTTGTATAGGATGTGCATCCACCAATACCAGAAGGACTTGTAGCCTGAAGTTACGATTTTTCTCCGCAATGTTTCCAAAAGGTTCTCTATCTTAATGTTATTTGAGGACTTCTATTTGTATTTCTTTAGTTACATGCTCCTGACTTCTTTTTTTTAAAATAACTTTAGGATGCAATGCAAAGGCCTGATGCAAAGGCATTATTGATGCATCCATGGTTGCAAAACTCAAGGCGAGCTTTGCCTGCTTCCTATACGGCAGCCTACTCCATTGAGGTATAAGAGTTTCCTGTGATGAGTGAATAGTTTCATGAACAGAATAACAGATATACATTCTAGAAAAAGTACAGACATCATTGACTTTTGCTTTTGCTTCATAACATATCACTAGATTTAGGATGTTCATTGATTATTTGACCTTCTTTCCATTGAGGAAGACTTAAATTCTCCTCCTGTTTGGTACAATCAGGTTTTATCGGCAGGGATGATGAGAGGCTCAAGAGGTGATAATGGCTCAGGTTTTCGCGACACACCAGGAGATACTCAAAAACTACTGCTTCTAATGTTGACCCCAGGTAACACTATCAGGGATTTTTCGCATCATGTTTTAGCTCAGGGATTGATCCTCCCAAATCTTCTGCAGCGCACCCACTATATTGTTAGCCCTGAGGCTTGCCAATTATAAATTATTTTTATTTATGCTGCTCTAGGGAGAATGGGAAAAAGGAAATAGAACCAATTATGGATTCTGCTATGTAAAATAAATCTGAAGAACTTCATGATGGAAATTTAAAACTTACTGAGGGGCAGTAGTTCAAACAATGTGGCCTTATGACAGATAATGTGGTCCTTAATAAAGATCAACACTAGTTTTACATGAGAAGTTACGGTGGAATCTTTCATCTGGAAAAAGATTTAAATGGCAAAGTAATGGGACATGAACTACTGCAAGGTGGTCCACCAAGTAAAGGTAGAGCTGGAGAATACAGAAACTTCAAGTGCTTCGAGGATGGCGTGTGTTCTCCTTTTCAGGCTGGAAGACAGAATATTGACTTCCAAAGGTGAGATGTTTGTGCATAGCATTTTGACTCGAAGAAAACTTCTGGTAGTTCCTTAACCAAGAACTGTAAGGAGTCAATATGATGCACATGTTTGTATTTTATATTTTTTATATGCACTCTACATATGCTTTTCTTAAACAATCACTTGTTGTCCGAGTGGAAGTTGGAAGGTTGAAATAATAAAAAAATGGGAGGAGGAAATATGCGAAGTGCCTTATGTATGTGAAGGAACAGAATGTGATTATGCAGTTCATTCAATTTGTGTTAGACTATCCTTTTTGATCGAATGATGCAGCCACTAGGCTGCCACTTTGTAAACAATTTTTTAATTTAGCTGTTTACATGCAACTATCAAACCATCATAGCGCACATCTCTGACCTCTCATTCGTGAATCCAGTCTTGTTAGTTACTTGTCAATTGGTCTATAATACTTTCACTTGGTGCATAGTTGTCAGTGATTTACTCATTATCAAGGTACTTGAATTTATTTTATTTTTTTTTTTGTTGAAAGTTCTTTAAACTGCCCTTAAATACATCCTATCTTGACGGGTGGCCAGACCTTCAGTTGTTGAGGGCGAAACAGCTTAGTAGATTTAGTGACAAACCACAGAGATGCCTCTTTGGAAGACTTAATTTCCGCAATGCGATACTTGGGGAGATGTGGTGAACTATACGACATCAACTACTGTCCAGGCTTCGATTATATAATGGTATACACAATGAATTTACTTGAAGGGCTTAATGCCAGGGTGGAGAAGCAAAAGAAAATGATAAGCGGAGTCCATGAATGGTGGAAAACTAATTGAATTGCCATGCAACTAGAAAATATTGATGCGTCGGTACTGTACAACACACTACTGTTCTCTATCTATGTTTTCTTTGATATTTAAAATAGATGAATTTCTGTTTATTCTAGCTCTAATTTCAATGGTATTGGCCAATTTTATAGGGTTTTGGTGAACATATTCCTGGAGAGGAGTCTTTTCCCTCTGCAGGTGTGCCATATCTAACTTCTGTTACCATGATGCATTTTGGTCTGTGTTTGTGAAAATTGATGTCTATACTTTGGCATATGTAATGATGTCACTACATTGGAAGGTGCCTTCAGGGGCTCAAAGCGTCCTTGGCCTTGCCAAAAATAGTGAGGGGAAGGAAGGAACCAGCGGGGAAGGCAACCGCTGGTTCAGTGCTAATACTCGATATGGGAGGGTGGGGCAGCATGCAGGCTGCTGGAACCACATGGAAAAAGAACTTGCTTTTGGGTCAGTCATGCTTGTTGCTGCTGCGCCTCACTCTGCTCAGAATACCACTGATGAGTGTGCCCTTCACGAGCTGCTGTTGGTGCTTAATGCGTGGTGGGTGCAATGTCTTAGGTGTTGTATAACAAGGCATGGACTATCTATTTGAGAGGAGGATGTGCTGGGTCCTAGAAAGGGTGGCCGAGCTGGATAGTCTAGAGGCAGCCTCTCCTTTTTCTTGTGTTATTTCCTTTTTCTCTTGAAATTCTAATATGTGTATGGTGTCATGTCACCTTACTTTTTAAAGTGCCTTGGCAATATGGCGGTGGATTTGGTTTTGCCATGCCTTGCCTTAAAACTTTAAGAGCGACGTTTTGGCAATGTTCTTGGCGAACCTTTAAATTATATAAATACACATCTTCTATATATGAAGCTGCTAGTTGTTCAATTCTGGTAATATGATTCTTGTAATTCCTGTATGCTTGAAAAGAATGCCACTGTTGGTTGATGGCATGATAAGTTTTCTATTTGGAATATATGATACTTGCATTTTGAAATGGACGGTATGTTAGATGAAAACTATTTGCTGATAAACTTAACTGTTTACTGTCTAAAAGAGATCACCCCAAAGCAATCAATTGTTCCTACTCAGTACAGTGCATTTTTGTTTTGACATTTAGACTATGTCCTGCTAACCATACATTGTTTTCATACAGTTCTAATTGCTAGGGTTTGACCTTGAAATACCTTTTGTTCTCTATTTTTGTAGTCTGTGGGAATACAGCAAAATAGTAGCACAACTGAAACCAGGGAAAGTGAAGATGTAATACTGTTGGCGTGCAAAAACTTCTATCAATCTTCAGTCACCGGCCTGAGCAAAAACAGATTTATATGACACAGAGCGGTTTCCTCCAGCTGATGGAACTCCTTGAAATTCCCAAAATCGTGTATGATGTTTCACTGTGGTTTTCACAAACAATTTTTTTTCCTGGCTCTTTTACACCAAATAGTTGTTTGTTTTGTTATTTTATTTATTTATTATTATTATTTGCAGATTTTATGCTCAGTTCTGCAGCTTATCAACAACATTGTAAAAAGATAGTACAGGCTTCCTGGAAAATGCTTGCCTTGTTGGCCTTGTAAGACTAATATTCAGGCGATTCATGAGCTTCATTCTCTGTTGACTTTGTGGGATAGATAGTTGATATTTAAAGTTATCTGCAGATTCCTGTGGTGATGAATTTTGCAGAGCCAAATCGTAAAGGATGTTAAGTTGCAAGCATCCATGTTTCTTCAGCAGCTTTGTCAAGCCAGGTCTTTTTTCTTTCTCCGACATAGTTGATAGTTTCTGACATTTTTTAATAGAAGGTGGAAGGGACAAATGCTTTGGTCAATACTGATTTCCAGTTTCCATCTCAGCACCTTGACATTTGCAAATGTTCATTTAGTGCCAAGGGATCCCTGTTTTGGTAAAGCTTTATGGAGCCTGACTATGCAAAATACAGGCAAGTCTGCTGGTTGTTGGTATTAGTTATTCTCCATTTTTTTTCTTCTGTATTGATTTGTTTTAAATGCTTGGATCTAACTATTATACTGGAAATTATTTCAAATTAGCAGGGATATGGTTCATCTTGCAATTGTGGCATTTGGCAGGTCTTCAAGCTCCAGCATTCAACTCAAAAAATGACTTCTGCGTATAGCTGACAAAAATGGGATGCTTCTAGGCTGGTGAATACACTACACAGCCTGAGCGAAGCAACTAGATTTGCCTCAGTCTCAGGGTCCAGGTTCAGTAACACAGAATGGTTCAACCCCGACGAAGATCTGGCCAATTAGACCCTTCAGTTCTTCATTCATCTGGTTCTCTGCAATCTCTACAAACAGATGCAGATAAGCACCATATGTTAATGGATTCCTCATTGTCTCCTAGGTTCAGCGATAAAACTGGCAGTAACTTGGGAGGCGAGCGACATGATTATTATTGACCCACCTAGGCTTAGTGTTTCTGCGGGAAGGACATCTACAGACAGATCACCAAAGCACATAGAACTAGTTTCAAATGGTCATAGTAGCGGTCAAAATGACCAGGTCCGGCCCTCTACTGAGTTTATTGGAAAAGGAACCACCTTCTCGACATGTATCTGGACAACTTGATTCGTTCGTCACATATCTGGATTGGAAGGCATGAAACCATTTTGCCACTGTTACATACATCAACAGAGGGAAAACAAATGGTGAACTTGACTTAATGATGGATTTTTTCTGGTACATTATTCTGTGCCCATTATTTCAGATGTTAGTCCTTATCATATTTGTGCATCTTCCCATTGTGCATTTTGCTTTTCACCAAAGTAGTTTGCTTTATGTCCCATTTTTCTCTCCTAAGTTCATCAAATGCCAACTTTTTTCGGTTTTAGTTACACATGGACAAAGAAACCTAAAAATAGAATATTTCTATTCTAACCTTTTTTTACTCTTTATAAGTTTATATGGCATCATATACCACATTTTGGCTATACTAACGTTTTATTGTTGAGATTCTTTGTTGTATATATTTGTCTGTTTGGTTTGCTTCTGGTTCCACCAAGTTCTTTTTCCCAAATTAAAGGTAGCTCCCCTATAAAAGGAAGGGGTTCCTTGTTTCAGTATTTGGATAAAACTAAAGAGAGTTATGGTATGACTATCCAGCACATTTGTGCATACTGTGATACACAAAAGTTAACTTGAAAGCATATATGCTCTAGTAATCCAGTTACAGACCAAGTAAACGGGAGAAACTAAAGGGACATCAAAAGAACCCTCCTGGATTATAGACCTACAGTAGTTAATTTCAGGATCAGAGCTGACTGTTCACATCTCCTTAAAGTACATGTGCTCCTCGCTTCAATTATTTGCCTTCCCTGTCAAATCTAAGCCTTTATGACCTTGTGGTCAGGCTAGTATGTCGCTCTAGTCAGATTTTCCAATATTCAAGTGCTTAATATGCTCTTTTTAGTGGTAGGAGTGTGTATGAGTTTGCACACTTCCTGTTGGAGGGTTCTGTTTTTAAATAAAGTGCTTCCTCTCGTTCATACAAAAGATGTGCAACTTTTAGTGCATATTTACTAAAGTTTCTTTTGTGAAAATGACAAAAATGTATAGGTACTTTTATTGTAACACTATATAGTATAGCAGTCATTTGTGAACTGTAGAGACGATTTGGTGTACAGAGAATCATCCACACCCTATTTTAAAAAGTTGTGTGCATGTATTTAATTATGTGCTAATAGATTGGTTTTGAATTTAATGCAGAGGTCTCTAGACATGGAAGGGAGAATGGCCATCTGGAATCTAGTATGAAAAACTTCAAATAGAATTCATAGTATGAAATATGCACCTTCAGCAAGTGCCTCTAATGAAGGGGCATCAACTTCTGGAGCTGCATGCCAAACAGCATCTGGTGTGTTATCTGGATCAGGAGTGCTCAATTTAAGACCAGGGGTACAACATCATCAGGCCCATTAGCTCAGATGTTCTCTTCCATGGCGCCAGATGTAGCGCGTGAATATCTTGAGAAGAGTTGCGGATCTTCTTTTGGGTTTGCACAGGCGAACACGTGGTAAAATCTCTGATGGCCAGCCAAAGCCTTCTTACAAGGCTTTCAGATGTTTAGCAAGATAGAACCTCCTATTCTCTCCTTAGGTAGAAGTCTAAAACATTTAGTTTGTTCTGCTCTATAACTTGTTCATGTGACTCAATTTCTTTGTGTTTGTGTTTGGTTATGGAACTATTTGTTCTTTTTGTGCAGATTCTTAGGTGTATTAATCATTTTATGGGTGATCCTAATTGTCTGAGACACTTCTAGCGCTGAGATGCAATCAAACATCTGATTCAATTCTTGAGATTAAGTGATGGACCACTTGTTTTTATCAAATACATAGTGAGGTCGCACAGTGTTTTTGTTAAAGACTTGCAACCAAGCATGATTACTAAGGAAAGAAATCCCACTAAGTAACTTTTCAGGGGCGTCATTTTTTTTTTTTATATGGTGAAACATTCCAGAGTCATTAGTTTTGAAAATTAAGTTATGGACCATGTTCTATATCTGTTGTAGTTGGTCTACTACATACTCCCTTAAGTTTCAAATTACAAGGCGTTTTTGGCTTTCTTGTATCTAGACAGTGTATCGCGTATATCTAAGTGCATAGCAAAATCAGTTGTATCTAGAAAAGTCAAAACATCTTATAATTGGAATGGAGGGAGTATTATTCAGAGAGTTAACATGGGGTTAGGTGGGACTATGCCTAAATGAGGAAGTAACAGTACTATACTTCATTGAGATGCCTTGTTATAGCAGTATGCAATACATATAACACACTCATAGTTGGAGTAGCAAACCATCTTACTTATTGCTTAGAGTGAGAAAACTGTAGACAACAGAACAGCACATTGTCTACCAGATGACATGTGCTTGTAGCTGTGCTCCTTTTTATGTACCTTTTTAGTTTGAAATCTGATGCTATCAAATGCTAACTAATTTCTCTGCAGATATTTTGCCTTCTGTTGTGCTATTTTCTGAGCACATAATTGACTTTACCTTTTCTGTCTCTAGGTCCTCAATGCTTTGTTCAACCTTTGCAAGATTAATAAAGAAGGTGGGAACAAGCAGCTGAAAATGGAATCATCCCTCACTTGATGAATTTTGTAATGTCAGACTCACCTCTGAGGCAATATACCCTACCTTTGTGTGTGATATGGCTCATGCTTCTCATAACTCTAGAGAGCAGTTGAGGGTTCATGGAGGATTAGATGTGTACTTAAATCTGTTGGAAGATGATGCATGGGCATGCGGGCATTAGATTCTATTGCTGTTTGTTTGGCTCCACGACAATGATCACAGAAAAGTAGAACAGGCACTTTTTGAAAAAGAGAGGCCATTCAGGAATTGAAGTTCTTCCAAGACTGCCCAGAACAGTATTTTTGTCCCATACATTGGGCCCGGCTTTCTTGAAAGATAATCACGTAAAATAATATCAATGCATATTTCTTGATTAGTTGCAATCATGCTACAGATTACTGACCTTTTACATTGTATACATGTTTTTGGCAGGGGAAATCTTCTAGGCTAAATACAGCAATGGCCGCAATGGTTTGACAACGTTGCTCATTGCAAGACTTGACCATCGAAAGCCATTGCCAGCTTGACTCTGCTGGAAACTCATAAAGGTTTGATGCCTGGCCTGGATAGTCCTGAATTTTTAGGACGCTCTTTGTGAATGAAAATGATTCTTTGTAGCATGTAGGTTTCAACTTTTGTGGTTTTATGTATTTTTCAGGTTGTCTATGAGCACCATCCTCTCTACCAAAAGCAGCTCATAGTAAGGAATGACCTCCCTCAGAAGCTGCAGAACCTCATTGAAGAACGCGGGATGGACAACGGGGCGGCCAACAAGTGTTGGTCAAACAAATGGCCACCTCGTTGCTGAAAAAGCTACTATCAATACAGTATTGTGATTTTTTAGTGGGTCATGTGTTTTTTCCTCTCAAGTTGTATATGTTTTGCCCTAGAGGAAAGGTGTCTTTTTTTTTTTTGCCTCCTTATCTGCTGTGGTGATTTCGCATGAAAGACCAGACTCGCTTGTTGGCCCTAATCCCTCTTTTTTCGGGAGAAAGGTTCAACGTTTAGGTGCTGGGATAAAATGGGCTTTCTATCCTTCAGGGTTGTTTATATTTACAGCGAGCGTATGTTAGTGAAATTGTAAATTAGACATCTAATTAAAATATAAAACCCATGTTGACATTTTGTTTTCATGTTCGTAAATTTTTGCAAGATATTTCTACTGGGTGTAGTAGCTGCAACCTTCGGCTGCAATTGTGGTCTTAAAGTATTTGGTATACAGCGCATGCTTGCACTAAAATAAAATGGCTGATATTGTGGATCCACAAAACACACAGATAATGATAGGAGGAGCTGACCAGGGTTGATGAGCTGAGCTGCTGTCTAACCTAGTAGATTACCATTTAACAAGATGCAAGGGAAACATCCACAAGTTCTCTTGATGCATTACATTACAATAATTCTTGAGCGTATACAAAGATGCTCCAGCTACTCATCACTGAATTCAATGCATACTTCTGGACTGTTGTTTATTTCAGCTTCATGAGGTTCCACAAGGTAAATTTAAACTGAAAACAAGTATTCCAAACAATTATAGATGTTCTGTAAACACGGAAACTCCAATTCATGCATTCAGAGCTCCATGTGCTTTCAGAGATTGTTCCATTCCACCATGGCGGCTGCTTTGGTGAAGGTTGCATTCTTGGGTCCTAGTTTCTCACGGACAATTCCAGCTAGCTCCTTCACACAATCGTCAACAGTAACTGCGGTCCTTGATAGCTTGACCGACTGGAAGAATGGAAGAACATCATCCATGATTTTTGCGCCTTCCCAATCTTTCAAGCTCTCTAGGCTTTTACCTGCTACGCATCACTTCTCATCACATAAGGCAGTCAGTCTTCACACCATATCCCAAGCTGTCTGAGACTACTTTTAGCACATAAGCCATTCCATATGTCTTCAAAGGGTATCCCATCTGTGCTTCCCTTCATTTAGGAGGCGCGCGCCTGGGAACATAGCAGGCCCCAGCACACATCCCGGTTGAATGCAGCATTTATCCCACTCACAGGCAGCATCGCACCAAAGCGGAACTGTCATCACAGCATCCACATGGGTTGTGTTCCTTTGATTTCTCTTCACAACATGATCATTGGATGTCGTAGTCAGCATTATGCAGCCACAAACCACATGAGAGCATGCACTTTCGACTCCCTCCGCCCGGGCTGAATGGGTAACCACGGACCAAAGTCAGCACCTTTCCTGTATGGATCATAGAGTGTGTTGAAAAAGAAAGGTGTAGCGGTGTCTTCAGATTGGCCATGTGCTGTGCAACGCATCAACAGTCAACCCAGCAGTGTCCTTGGCTGGGAGGCAGTTGTCATCAATTGAAATCACATACTTCTTGCGTGAGACAAGGTACCCAAAGTACCGGCATAGTGACCAAGAAGAAGTTTATGGATGAGGCACCAAGCACCCCATTAATATCTGACTTGGTGTAAACCTTGAGATCAAAACCTGTAGGGATTTGAGAATCTCCTACCATGTCTGGATCTTTGACAACAATGATGTGGAAAGCGAGAGAAAAATGGCAGCCATGCCTCAAAAGAAAGTGGTCAGGTTGGGCTGGAGTGCACCCAATCCCAATATCAGCCTCACTATCTTGAATTTCCAAAAGGCATCTTCTCAGGTATTCAAAGCGATGTAAAAAGCAACAGCAGGTCTAAAACCTCTCAGAGCACCCTGCAGACAAGCAGATGCCATGTCAACACAAAGCTCATGTGAGCATATATTAATAACTAATGAGCAAAGGGTAATATGCTGTAAACATACTTGTGGGGAGGACTGGTACAAGTGGCTGCTTAATATTCGGAAGGCAACTGAACAGCCAAGATGATTTCCTCACAGCCAGTTGCCAGAAAAACGAGAACTTTCTCTGTCAGCTTACCAGCACTGAGTGTTCTCTGCTGAACAAAATGCAAGAACACATTACAAACACATTGTATGTGTAAATATTGAATAAGCCCGCAGCATAAAGGGACATCCAGTCCGCTTTTACTCCCTTATGTGTGTGTGTTCAGAACTAGAAAATGTAAAATGATTCCCAGAATTGTGTTCAGAAACCCAATTTGACACTACTGCTTGCAAAGCTGGTCCATCCCTACTAGTTCCCCACACCTTGTCCAGCTCGATCATGACTGATTTACCATAAATCCAATCTTTTTCACAGAGTAGTGGGTATACTAATAAAAGGTCAAGTAAATCAATGCAGTATCAAAAACAAGGGAAACACAATCAAAACAAGCAAAGCATGAGATCTCGCCAACAACTACTCAGAACCCTCGCCCCCTCAACAATTCCACAAGTTTTTATTTCTATAAAACATGCACGCGGCACAGCATGTAACCATAACGGATCAAGCAGCATATTCAACCATTGAACGAGCAGACAGACCCAGCCCGGGCCTACCATGATCAATCCGACACTACTAATTCACATGGGGGAATTGTTCCCAAACCGAAACCACACACGCGGACGCGTAGCAGGCACCAGGTACAGGAACAGCATCAACCAGTAGTGGGGCAGATTGGAGGGGCGGCGGGGTACCTACACGGAAGAGGTCGATGACGAGTGTGGTCGGGGAGGTGGGAGAGATCGGCGATGTGAGGCGATGCGGAGGGCGCGGGAGTCGAGGGTGAGGGAGAGCAGCGGGGGCGGTCGCATCGGCCCCAGATCTGGATCTCACGCGCCTTTTATAACCACTCTCTCCTGCAAGCAAAGGCGCCCTCTCTCGCGGCCGTGCCGCTCACGGCCACGTTGCCCTCGATCCTCGCCCCCGCGCACCGCTCCCCACGCCCGCTTCGTGTTGTTGCGTTTGCCGGCAGGGCAGCGTAGGTAGCAGTAGAGCCGGCCAGCGAGCCGATCAGAAGGCCAGGGAGGCCGAGGGGCGACGACCGCGACCCGCGCGCACCTATCCGCTTTCCACGGCGTTTCCCCGTCTCCCCCTCGTTTTTCCACGGTTTCTGCCTTCTCCACCTTTCCCTTGTCGGCACGCGCTTTGCCTTCGTGATCGGAACAGTGGTCACTTTGCGTGATTGGTGGCTAAATAACATCAATTTCATGTGATTCGAGTGCATTTCTCCCGAGTAATATATGATTGCTTATAAATTACTGAATTATACAGCGATAGTAATATTATATTTGAATCTCATGGTCCTAAACTCCAGTTGATTAGTCTTTGAACCACTTGACGTATTTGTTGGTGATATTTTTCTTAAAGATTGGCTAAATTTTAAACTAGCTTACTTTCGATCACTTGTTTTGTAGACTTAGGGTTAGAAGCGCTAGCTATAAATTTTGACATAGAGTCAATTCCAAGGCGTATCAAAGTCCTATTTTTACTTCCTATAAAAGGAGCACCTCAATAGCTCTCTAAAAATAGTTGATACATCAATGATTTTTTAAATGGCTAAAACAGTTGGGGGCATATTTGTTATCTTCCTCTTATAGTTTGTAAAACTTAAAACACCAATATAGAAGATTAAAAAAAACGAGACCCAATCCCTGAGGTGGTTGGTTGCACAGCGCAAGCCGTAGCGCGAAGATATACTGATACTCACAATATAGAAGATTAGAACACAATTTTGAACCATAAATCTTAAATTATTTCTAAATCACCCCAACCCACTTTTTCTCTCTCTTGTGTAGTTGCATAAAAGGAAATATCTTACTCTTTATTCTTACCACATTCTTCTATATTAGCAAGGTTACGATTACACGCTATATATATTTCCATGATTGGATGGATTTTTCCACGTGCGGAAAATTTGGCAGTCAGGATGAGTAGTTAGAGATCAGCTTTTAAAATATTTCTAAAATATTTAGATTGGGAGTGAAGTATTTTTTAGCAAAAGAAAGTGAAGTTAGATTTTCTTTTTCTTGGTCAGCGTGGATTAGCCTTTTATACGTGTGAGGATAAGACTGGGATGGGCCGACAAGAGGCCCATTTTGTGGTCGCTGCATGCAACGCGGCCAATTGGTGCCCACTCACTCGAACGGTCAGCCCAAGAGCTGGCCTGGCCCGCGATTAGACCTCAAGGCAGGCGCATAGCATTGTCCGTGTTTCAACCTCGCAGCGTCGTCTCTGCTTCTCAAGCGCCCGAGCCGCTGCGCCGCCGAACCCGCCGCCTCCCCAATACTCGAGCACACCGGAGCACGCCAGCCGAACCACGCACCCCAACACGGCGGCACCGGAGGGAAGTGGGAAGCCCTCCCTTCTTGGTCGCCCAGCCGCCGTGGCCTCCCCTCCCCATCCCTTTTCCGGTGTTGGATTGAGGGGTGGAGCGGAATCCCGCCACGGCTTGGATTGATCTCTGGTTGGTAAAGGAACCTAGCTTGCTTGGGTGGATTCTTCTGAGCGCGAATTCGATTCCGCGATGCGTTTCAAATGCTCTGGCCATTTGAATCAAAATATTCCCTTGTCGAAAGCATCAGTTCTGCGTGAGGGGATTTTGCTGCTGCGTGGTGCAACGCCTATCTAATCCATCCATCGATGCTTTTTGATTAGGTCCTTCCTCCTACGCACGATCGAGCCTCATCAAGACGACGCCATAGAGAGTTGGGATTCTGAGGGTGCTGGTGCAGCTTCTTCTCGCAGAAGTTTAACCCCCATGCCCCTCGCTAAGTCCACCCCTGTGATCCCGCCGTGACGCATCATCCTCAAGTGAAACGCCATGATGTCAAGGTAACATCTTCGGCTGTCAATGTGATGCCCTGGCGCTGTTTGCCCAATGCTGAAGTGTAAATTGCTCCCCTGTGACTTTCAGGTTTTGCCCACTTAGGGAAGAGCAGAAAACTTGCTCAAGCCCTTTTTGGTCGCCTCAAAAACCCAACACTGCTAGTGGCCAAAACATTTGCTTCAAGCTTTTGCATTCGGTTTTGGGTTATTCCAGCAGGGGCCTTTTTACATGGGAGAGTTCATAATGGCCCCAAAGCTTTCTCCTACATTCTGGGAAGAGCAAATGAGAGCTTACACTGGAGCACTGGTGTGAGGAAGTTCTCAGTTCTTTTCATCCTGTAGCCAGAATGCATTTCAGAGTCAACTTGCTTGGAAGCGACTTGTGGCAATGGGTTCTCGTGCACCAAAAAGCATCTCCATTTTTGGTAAGGGTTGCTTGTGCCATTGGCTTGGCTGTCAGTAGGTCTAATATAGCTCCTTACCTCATTAAACTTTCATTGCGGAAGGTAATGCTAGCCAAGACATCAGCAGATGGCGAATACACATACATTGAGAGCGAAGCTCAGGATGGCGTATTTCACGTTACCTCTCTAATATATTCCACGGCCGTGAGAGCTGGTTATTATAATCTTCAGATCAATATATTTTGGCATTATTTGTTCCCTCGAGTATACTGATGGCCCCATTTGCAGGGACTCTTGGCAGTAAGTATAGGAAAACATGGCTTGGCTTGTCCATCGGACTTTTGGAGCTTGCAGGTCCTGCATTTTATCAAAATGGGGCCAATGGGCTTACAACACGCCCTGATCTGTTTCCAAGTGACCTTTGTACTGAATTGTCAAAGCTGCACACAAAAGCACCAGCTCACAGCTTTTAGGTATACCAAGAAAACTGTTGAGAAAGCTTTTTGGTGAGAAAGCTATCAGACATTTTGAGAATTTTTGAAGAGAACCCTGTTGCATCTGGAAGTGTTGCTCAAGTGCATCCGGGCTGTTTCACATTCCGATATCTAATCAGCAGACAAAGCGTGCCAACAGTTGCATTAAAGTATTAAGACATCCTGGTAGGAGGCGATAAGAAGGGATTTCAATATCATCAATGCGTAGCAAAATTTCTACATATATCCCACACTGAATTGGTTCGCTTGGATGAGTGTACAACAGTTTGCTGTCTTTGCGCGATGTCTCAAGTTATTTGACCTTGCAGAGAGCTGCTCATCTGAGCGGTTTATCTACAACTTCCGAAGGTGGAAGGATGTATCTTTCCCAAGACCTCTTTATCCACTCGTTCATCCTGCTGTTTGGTTGGAGACTTGTAGGCATGGGGAGAGTGTTGCACACTATGTTGATGACATTGAGGACATGATCGAATTAAAAGTGCTCTGGCCTATATTGGCACTCATGCGCTCTTGAAGATGCTACTGGTAATGTATTTTTAGACATGTTAGTAACATATTCATTCATTTGATTACCTATTTTTGAACAACTGAAGAAATTAGTACTACGAAATCTGGATATATATGCTGTAAGATCCTTTTGAAGAGACTTTAATATTTTATTTATGCATTAAAATGGCACTTTTTACTGCTTTCTTCTGGAGAAAATAATTACTGTAAAGTTACTAATGCTGGCCTCAAGATTGTGAGCCCACATTAAATTTCTATTTGCATGCTGGTACTTTTTAAAAGAAAAAAACTTTTTAGAGCTTGTATTTACAGCTAATAACATTTTGGTCATTGTGTGTCCTTTTACAGGTTGATAATTTCGTCCATGCAGATATGCACCCAGGAAATATTTTGGTCGTGTTGTACAACCAAAAGAACTCAAATAACACCCTTATAAAAGTCAAGGCCACATGTAGTCTTCCTGGATGTAGGAATGACTGCTGAACTTTTCAAGTAATGACGTGTGTGAATTTACTCGAGTTCTTCAAAGAGGCTGTTGCTGCGTAGAGATGGTGCGTACAGCTGCAGAAAGTACTCTAAAGTTGTCAAAACAATAGAACTGCCCAAATCAAAAAAGCTTTTTATTGAGGTAATTTATCCTTACAACTTTTTCTTTTTCGTTGGTGATAGAAGCTTGGATTTTTATTGGCAGGATTCTCTCTTCTTTTCCATGATAAAGCAGGCTATACAACAATTTCACAAACTGTATCTGCACAATATAGATTGCAGCAGAAACTGGAGATGATATTTTTCATTGAATTATAGGCTGCTATGACTTGGATTTAGAGGGTTAGGATAGAGCCAATTTGGTGCTGCGCCAATGTTTTTCAAGTCCAGGCGACCGGCTGAAGTAGGGGCGATTCATCAGCGATTGTCGAGGCGACCAGGGACATCCTGGTCGAGCACACACGGGACCCGACCAGGGCGACTCATCGCGATTAATCAGGCGACCTGAAAACATTGGGTGCTGCGCTCTGTCAATACATTATATTTGTTTTTCTTGGAGTACTGTTGTTCTCAGTGTAACTCAATTTTGTCCTTTAATTGATGCTATGAAAGAGGTTAGGTCACTCCAGTCATCTAATGGGCGAATGTTTGAGGTCCAGTCTCATTCATTGTATTGTATTTTTGCCTATTTGTTGTCTCCTGATCGATTATTCTTGCAATGGGAATGGTCTCGTTACAAAGAGGGGAATATGTGGTAGTCTCTGATGCATGGGCATTCGGTCTGGTATGTGTGGCCTTATGTTTGCCACAGAGCTTAAGAAGTTTGTCAGTTAAAATATATCATATCAGGATGGACAAAATTTGATGATAAAAGTGATGACACCCTATAGATGCACTATAATGTGTGCCAGAACTCAAAGTTTGGATTATTGGAAACTATTTCCTATGTATGTATAGTGCAATCTCATCAGTGACCAGTAACTCTTCTCACATGAAAGTCAGCAGTGCAAATGATGGAGTTTGTGTTAATTTTATTTTTACGAGGAATGACGAATTGTTGAGAATTCTTACATAGTTTATGATACAGGAAGTTGAGCGGTCATTCTCTTTTGCACTGCTGAAGGTGATGCTGTCCACCCAAGCTGAGTGTATGCACCAGCTGCTTGAGCAAGTTCGGCGTCACAAAGTGAGATGTCGATGGCAATGTTTGTACTGTCGTAGGTGAGCTACGGTAGTTCTTGAGGTAACTTACGCTGACTTGTTTTACTTCGCACTGAATTTTACTTACTCTCAGGTGCAGCTTTTGACATTTTGATTTGGAGAGCTTTTAAACCAACTTAGCCATGTTTGTGTTGTTATTTATAAACTCTGCATTGTTTTTGCAATTTTGACTCTACACATCTTGTTCCTCCTGGTTCGTCTGTTTCTCTAATTTCCTGCTAAGTTGAGTGCGCGTTCATTTGTCAGCGGTAGGATTCCACATGTGGCATATGTAAAGCTGCTATGTAATTGTCTATTTGTGTATTGACTAGCCTTCGTCTCTTTGCTAGAATACCTTTGGTGCGCGTCCTTTTCCATTTGTGATTCTTCAGGGTTTACTTTTCACTTTTTATTACAGAGGGCTGGCAGCGCCAAAGTTGGATCAGATTATAATGTTAGCATAGAAGACACACTACAAACCTTACTTTTCAAGGAGAAGACTGGGCAAGTCTCTTCAATACACGATCCAAGGGCTCATGGCGCCTTAGGGTCTGTGCTGCCATCCTCTCGAAAGTTTTTGATCTGGTTTGTGTTCGGCTGGAGGATCCACTCTGCTCTCACCATCACGTTTCTCTTCTTTGCTACTTTTATTTGCACTTTGGGTGTATACAAATCTCTGTACCCTCTCACTGGCCTTGTGCTGCTAAAGCAGCCTTGATGATAAAGTAATAGCCAGCAGCAAATTTTTCAGGAAACAGCAGGAGTACTATGCTGCACTGTAAGAGTGTGCATTGCTCTGGAGCAATCTTCTTATATATGTTCTTGATGGGCCAAAGGAGTGGGTCCTTATTTCCCTCCAACACTTTTGACAGTAGCTCGTAGATGATGATGTAGCATGAAGGCACATTTGTTCACTGATGATCTTTTTGTAGCTGAAGAGGTTGTACCAATGAACAAGAGAGTTTATTTGTATGCACACACAGAGATACCATTAATCGCTTGAAGAAACCTGGTTCTCAACTGGCTTTCCCTGGATTAACGTCCATAAAGGCTCCCAATTTAACTTTGTTTTGCTGCATGTATTAGCGATGCAGAATGCCTGAAAATGTGAATGAGGATTTCCTGGTAGTGAACTACATCGGATCCTGTTACCAAGGACCGGAGTGCCTGGCTTGCTGGTAGAATGAACTTATGGATATCGTTTACGATGGAGTGTGCTTTTGAACAACATTTGGTTTGCTCTCGTATGTTTTGTGATTATAGGTCATCTCTTAACATGAAGCGTACACTGGTCAGTGCTCTCGATCTTAGTGTTGCTGATTCGAACCTGCACTGCATTGCAGCTGCACGGTGACAGAGACGTCGAAAGCTATATAGCTGGTACCACTAGCCTTTCGGGTTTTAGACCTGGTGCCTGCTTAAGGTCAACTAACGAGCAGATAGAGAACGCACAGGAGGAGAAGGGCGCACACACACACTACACACACATTCCTCAAGGTCGGGTCACGAGATGGAACCGTGACACACCACCTGCACCTGCACCGCGCTCAGCGTCAGCAAACAATCGTAATGCGTGCGGCCCTGCCTGACACACGAACGCGCGCGCGGAACACGCCTGCCCACTCGCTCCTCCGTCGTCCTTGGCAACAAGCTGGCCATGGAGTGCACGCATGTCAACCCCATCCGTCCCCTTCGGAATCATGGCGACCTGAGGCGAGCAGCAGCCA
>JADLZK010009429.1:0-105008 GCA_015847255.1 Hyparrhenia diplandra | reverse complement strand
TTTGTGGAACACTGTTTAACGCCATCATGATTCAGGGTGAGCTCTTCAGGACAACAAAAAAAAGCCCTGTATTAGATTAGTGTCCGCATTAGTAAGCTTCGAAAGGATTACTGCTTGTAGCTTTAAGCCAAAGCACCGAATCGTTTCATCCTTCAGCACTGTTGTTCTGTACTTTCAGTTTTCAAATGGTCGTGACCTACCCCTCTGATTTTATGGTTATTTAACAATTCTATTCGAGTACATATATTCTGCAAGACTGAAAAATGGATATGAAAGCATGAGAGTCTACTACCTCTGGAATACTAGTGTTCCGTGGGCACAGTATAAGCAGCATGCTGAATTCTGCTCGTGCAGCCCCTAGGTGTTAAACCAGAAGCTCCATTATTTCAGTTCCTGATTTTTTTTCTTTTTTTTTTTTTTTTATTTTCAACCATCTGTACAGCCTTTTGGGAAATTCCAGTGTATTTTCTCATTTTGATTTCATTTAAACATGTGTTCCTTTTCTGATGGGATCTTATTTCTCAGGATTGATTACACCAAAAGATACAGCAAACTGTGATGAGTATCACAAGGTTGTTACTTATATTAACTTGCTATATCTTTTGGCAATGCAAAGCAATGGTCTATTAAGTTTCTGGGTGGACAAACATGCTGAAACATTCATTGTTCTGTCTGCACAAAAATTTTATCTGCTCTTAGCATCAAGCAAAAGATCCAAATGATTTTCCTGTCAAATTTTCCTTTTGTGACTACAAATTCCATCTGGTGAAGTTTGCCTTCAAGTAAAACTGAGAGCTTGGGGGCGGCCTTGCTTGGATGGGCATTTGGTTTAACCATCATGCTATAAAACAGTGTGCCAATTCTCTTGTTGCTGTATTGTCAGGAATTCATTTGGGTCCTCGTTCTTTTGTCACAAGTTAAACCATGGAATTGCCCTAAAGGATAGAAGCCTTATTAGCTGGGACAGGAAGTTCATTGACATGTTTTCACTACATGAACTTTTGCAACAGTGTACGAAGAAGAGGTCCCTCTTGGTTGGGAAAAGGATGCCACGGTTTAGCCATCCATTTGGGTTTGGCAACTGATACTATCACTTGCAATATTCTCATAAACTTATACACAAAATGTGGCAGGAATGATTATGCTCGTGATGTTTTTGACACAATGTCTTTCAGAAGCATAGTCTCATGGAATACCATGATTGCTGGGTATACCTGCAATGGAGATGGTTTACAGGCTCTGAAGCTTTTTTTCAAAGATGCACCAAGCAGGGACACAGATGAGTGAATTTACCCTGTCCAGCACCCTATGTGCATGTGCTGCAGAACATGCTACTAAAGAATGCATACAATTACATACTATTGCCATCAAGCTTGCATTGGACTCTAATAGTTTTGTTGGAACTGCAGTTCTTGATGTTTATGCAAAGTGTAATATGATTAATGATGCTTGTTTGATTTTTGAGAAGATCCCTGAGAAAACTGCAGTTACATGGAGTACATTGTTTGCAGGACTCGTGCAAAATGGTCTTCACCAAGATGCATTGTGTCTATTCCAGAGTTCACAAAGGGAAGGAATACAATTGACTGAATTCACTCTTTCTGCTATACTAAGTACATGTGCAAGCCTAGCATTGATGACTGAAGGAATGCAGCTGCATGCAGTTGTTATCAAGTATGGTTTTAATGGTAATTTGTTTGTGGCATCATCCCTCGTGGATGTTTATGCAAGGTGTGGGCAGATTGAGGAAGCCTATCTAGTATTTGCTGATATGAAACACAAGAATGTTGTCCTGTGGAATACAATGATCGCTAGTTTTACTAGGCATGGCAAATCTTGGGAAGCAATGATTCTCTTTGAGAAAATGCAGCAGTCAGGGATATCTCCAAATGAAGTTACTTATGTCTCCATGATGTCCGTGTGTGGTCATGCAGGTTTAGTTGAAGAAGCCCGATGCTATTTTTGACCTGCTGATTTCTGATCAGACTGTTGGACCTAATGTCCTTCACTATTCTTGCATGGTTGATGTTTTGGGGCGATCTGGGAAGATTGATGAGGCTTGGGAACTGATACAACAAATGCCATTTGAACCAACTCCTTCTATGTGGGGATCTTTGCTTGGTTCATGCCATAAGTACAGGAATGTTGGAATAGCCAGACTAGCAGCTGAACAGCTTTTCAAACTTGAACCAGAAAATGGGTGGGAACCATGCTTTGCTTTCGGATGTATATGCTGCCAGCAGAAGCTGGGAGAATGCTGTTGCTGGCAAGGAAGTATTTGAATGATACTGGTGCAAGGAAAGATACAGGCTCAAGTTGGATCTAGGCAAAGGGTAATTCTCATATTTTTGGTTGTGAGCAAAAAGTGGAGCTGTTTGTGCAGACCATCATTCACTAATGGAGGTTGCAGTCAGCATTGTCCATGGTCAGAGAGATCATACAAAGTGTGGCCCATGCTGTTATGGGGACTTTTGGTAATTGAGGACTAAATGAGGAATATCCTCCAACAATCTTACACTGTCACCATATATTAAAATATTGCCTTGTGGTAGTGGCAGTGTGGCATGCTGCACAGAAGGTAAATGTCAGCACTTCTACTGTTAACCTTGTCATTGAAGTCAATAATGTTAATGTCATGCTGCTAGCCCCATCTAGTGTAACATCAAAGCTATCATTTGAATGTTAATTATAAGAGTAGGTAGTATGACCTACAAAAGCATACCTTGTACAGTGCTTTTGTCATCATACATCATAGGGCATTGTTTCCTAGCACTAGCAATGAAACATTTATATAATAGATTACCATCTTGTGGCTTTGAGGGCTTGTACCCATTCCAATTACCAGTTAGTCTAGTACATTGTCATCTTGTTGCTTTTCTGATAGCAATTTTAAGATCTTTGCAACTCTCTGCACTATACAGTGTAACATATGAAGTACCAATAAAGTGAAAATACTTGTCATCTGATCATCTTTGCCAACTTTGCTATGCATGGTTTGGTACAACCTGACATATCTTAGGCCCTACAGAGCCTCAACTGGTCCACCATCTGCCCATGTTTTACATCTGTCTCTCCGGAAATGTACTGTGTGTGTACAAAAAGCTGGCATCTAGAACCACTAGCAGGTACTGAGGAAAGGGCAAATGATAGACACTAGAGATCATTGACTATTCATCAGGTTAGCCATTTCTTGTGGGCCAACTATATTATGGTTGATCATCGGCCTCATGTGGCTGATGCCTGATGGGTTTATCGGTCATAGCATTTTGTAGGCCCGACCAGTTTCATGGGCCAGGCCTCTGATACCTCAATTATCCTAGGAGGCTGGGACTCGTTTATTCATGTGCGTGAGGCATCAGCATCATGCACGTTCATCTCGGTCTCTTGGCTAGTAGTAGTCATCATTGTCAACTTTCCATCGGATCAGACATAGTAATTCTTGGTTTTCCTTGTTCTTGCTGATCACCCATAGTTATACATATATTTATCCTTGAGAGTTAAATTGGAACTGAACTTTTCAAGGTGATTATTGGAGGGGTTTCTTACTTTGTTCGCAGACAAGAAAAAGAACTACATATTTAGCTGGACCGTACCGTTACTTGAACGACGTGGTTAGTTTAATCTGTACTCTGAAATAGTAGTATATATCCTTTGACAACTCTCCTTTTGCATGAAAGAAAGACTTCCTTTCCTCGGCATATGTTGAGCATATATAGTAGGCGAGAGTCAAGTTTAGCATTATGGCCCTCACATGACGCTTTAGTCGTAACATTTAAGATAGTATTATCTGATGTTCAAAGGTGTTAATCATGTCACCCTGGAGTGCCTCGGATAAGGTTCATGCCTGGTCATTTGAGAAGGCCTCCCGCTCCTGCACATGGCTCCTGTTCTCGATCGGCAGCAGACAGCAAATCCTGCTGTTGATACGGTAGTTAACGTTTATGTTTGATCTTTGTTCCCACAGTTGCTGCTGCTACATTCAGATGAATGTGAAACCTGCATCCCAAATTTTTTTCCCCTAATCAGCACAGTATTCTAGGATCTTGTTTATGTTCCGATACAGTTTATCATGGCCATCTTGCACATGTAGCATTGTACCACATATGCTATATATACTCCCTCCATCCAATAAAGAACACAATTCTCCAATAGTTTTTAGTTAAACTACCTTAAGTTGGACTAAGTTCATACTAAATGAGTATCATTATATTTATCATAGAGTATATTGTGATAATATACCTATTTGGGACTCTTAAATGTTATTTTCTAAGAACTCGGTTAAATCTAAGTTCTGACCAATTGACCAAACATAGAATTGCATTCTTTTCTGAAAAGAACCGGTCGATGCACTATGTATCGTCTCTCTTTCAGGCTACTTGAGGCTGGGGAGTCTTTACACCGCGAGATGCGCATCCATACCCTATTAGATGACCTAAGGTAAGAGGCTGCCACTCTAGATTCTTCATGCACTTTGTTTAAGCTCCCTTGTGCTTCACACAAGTGGACACGAAGGCAATGCAACCGTGTTAGTGTTACAGCTAGCTAGCTACAGCCTTCCCTTAACAATTATTTATATACTCCAGGCTGATTGCGCCGCGTCAGCTTTAAATTAAATCAATTTGTTCCAGGCATCTGCCATACCGCTTACCGCTGCTCTGAATTATTTGACCAGCGGCCGGGCCAAAAACGATCAGTTTGTAACGTAACATGTGGTTTAGCCTCGTACTACAAGGCTTTCCGATGTAGGCTGATTGGCAGTCAGGTCAGGCAAGAAAAAGGGCCAGCCAGACAGATCTGCGTCATTATTTGACCAGCTCCCGGCTGGCTGGCTCTGGGCCAAAAAGATCAGTTTGTAACGTAACATGTGGTTTAGCCTCACAAACACGGCAGTCAGGTCAGGCAAGAAAAAGGGCCACAGAAAGCGTCCATCGGAGGGATACGTGCTTAGGGGAATCTTGCCCCTCCCCTGTCTGAACCTGCCTCTAACTAAGGCCGTCAGCTTGGCCAGCCAGACCTTTTTTTCCAGAGTATCCTATTAGGGCAAATTGAGCCCACTTGGACACTGAAACTTTTGCCGAGCCTTTCCTTCCCGAGGGAACAAAAAAAGATGGAGAACCGCCCACTGCCACTGATGATAGTCTAGTACTCCTACTCTAGTGAGGGATCGGGACATGGAAATCCCTAGAGGTCGGCATCGCCGCTTCTTTAATTAATGTATAATATGGTTCTTGGACATCTGATGTTTTATACCCTGTTGTTTGTTTTGGTTGTTTGGAGAAGGCTGAAAGTGCCATTGCACATACACCATCATCAGAGTAGAAAGCATTGAAGTAAGGACTGCTTCAGCATTTGGCCATTTTACATTAAGGATTCGGATTATGTACCTTTTCTTCCTTACTTGAAATGAGTTCCATGGCCTCGCATTAGATCATTTTTTTTTCTGTCTAAACCTCTGTTTTAGAAAATTGAAGAAAAATGAATGCATGAAAACCAGAGTAGTAGAAAAAAAAGGAAGGGAATCAGGGAGAGAACAAAATCCCCATGAGGACATTTCTCTGTTCCTTCAGGATGCAGGGGAGGGAGATGATAGCTGGATACATCAGCTTCATGCATGACAGTCCAATTTCTTGGGCCTACCCACATCTCACATACTGCTACAGTCCTCCTACCACAGACGATGACACGCACATACAGTAGTACATGCTTGCAAGCATGTCCTTTTGTTTTTTGCATGTGTGTCACCGTCCGTCACTCCCTCTCTGTCTCTCTAGCTACTGCTTTTCAACCTGATGTTTCCTGAAACCTCCTAGCTACTGCTACATGCTGCTGCGGACGCAAGGGGCCCGGCCGGACCCCGTACTGCACGAAGGGTTTCTGGAAGGCAACAAGGGAGAAAAGGGGCCAGTCTGGGTCTGTGGTGATGGAAGGAAGATTGCCCGGGAAACAAGGGATCTCTTTCACCCCCTTCCTTTTCATTCCGCTGGTCAATTCAAACCTGTCGCTCAGTACAGACAGAGTAGAGAACAGTAGTAGTGGTAGCTAGTTTCTTCATTGCTGGTTGTTAGGCTGCTTCGCAGAGCATGGCCTCAGATCTTCTTCCTCTTCTCCTGTGTCTTATGAACTGCCCCTGTTGATAAAGAAACACAAAACATACTAAGTTTTCACTCATAATTAATCCTGTATAAGTTGAGCAAAAACATAGCTTTGCTTATAGCAAAAAAAACGTAGCTACTAGTTCATTTTCATTAATTAATTTTATATCAGCTTTAATTAGCAGCAGCAGTAGTATATTCTAACTGATCTCGGTGATGTTTGTAATACTCCTACTTACCAGTAACTGGGAACCGCGGACACTGCTGCATAGGGACTCTGATGCATGTAGCCGTACATTGCCGTCGGCGTCTCTGGCTCCGGCTCCGGGCCGCAATCGAGGTTGACGCCGAACAGCCGGAGCTTCCTCGACGGCGCTGTAGGCGTGCCGCTGCTCTTGGCGTCTGCCTCACCTGCAGTCATCGATCGGAAATGGTGTGAGCTGACATCTTTTGCTCTTTTCTACCTTTGCTAGCATCACATCAATCATAAAAAAAAGGTGTTGTTCTTGTTCTGTTCTTGGATGCTTTCTTACCTGCGTGTGGCGTATCGTTGTGGTAGGCATAGGGGCTGGCCGGGCTGGTCGGGTACGACGATCCCGACGTGCTGTAGCACATGGGGCTCCACGGCTGCTGCTCCCCGGTGTTCAGTGCGGGCGCTGGGGCGTGCACGGGCGGTGGAGGCGCCGGTGCCGGTGCTGCTGCGCTCTCGCCACGGCGCCTGCAGCAGATGAAGAGGCGGTCGCCGGCGCCAAGGCCACCGCGCACCCGCTCGAAGCGCACGACGTCGCCGGCGTCGAGGCGCTTCTCCTTGACGTAGCGGCTCCAGCCCTTGGTGAGCACGTAGCTCTGGCTGCTGGTCCAGTACGAGTACCGGAACCGCCACGGCTTGCCGGCCTCATCCTCGAAGGCCAGCAGCAGGCCCTTCTCACTGCCGTCTCCGCCGCCGCCGCCCCCGAGGGGAAGTACCTCTCCGCGTGCTGCTTGGGGATCACCAGGCGGTTGAGCTTTCCCACGTCGCTGGGCGTGAGCGGCTTCTCGAACAGGTGCTCCCTCTCGTACTGGTGGTGGTAGTGCAGGTTGGTGTACATGGCCATCCCCCACGGCCACGCCTGGGGGTGCCCCTGGGCGAGATGGTGCATAGCCATTCTTGCCTTGTTGGTGTGGAGGAAGAATGCTAAGCTGCGAACTACTAGAGGTGGAAGAAAGAGAGGTTCTTGCCAAAAGATTGGCAGCGAGGAGGGAGAGTGGTGGTGGTGGTGGTGTGCTGTGTAGAGGGAGGCATGCATATGTCATGCCCAGCCATTTATAGCCGGCCTCCCAAGTAGCGGTAGCAGATGAAACTCTAGATGGTCAGGGAGGCCTGTACATGTACTGTACTATTGATATATAATTATTTCCATGGTAGGAGTACATGTACATGCATGATGAGTATAGGAGACTTTTTGCTGAGGTCTTTGGTGCAGGTCCATTTGATCTTGAGGAGGGAGGGAGAGGGGAGGATTATGAGTAGTAGTACAGCTGGTATATTATTTTAACCTAGGTAGACAGGAAGAATCAAAGTGAAGGAAGGGCTTCAAAGGTGATGAGGGTTAGAATATGTAGCCCCAGCTGAGGAATGATCAGGTGGTGGCACTTAAAAAGTTGGCGCCTGGCCATTGTGGCCTAATCACAGCCATCCAGGCCGCCGGGGGCCGGGACACGGCAGGCCCGCTCTACCATGCCTTTCCATGTGCGAGGGGTGGTTGGGGCCTATGCTATGCATTGCATCTCATGCATGACCACTGTCCTGATGAACTCCCTTTCCCTTAATGTCTGTTTCTCTCTCTCTTTTTCTCACCTTCTTTTCCTGCTTGCTTGCAGTAGAGTAGAGAGGTCCAGGTTCCTAGTGTGTGTTTGAGGCCACTCACAGCTTCCATTTGGCTTTGGGAAGGTGCAAGAAAGCGATTCCTGGACACTCCAGGTTACCATCTCAATTTCCCACACGGACCTGTCTCTTGCGTTTCTTGTCCTGGTTACCTGAAGGGATGGATTGGAACAGAAGGGATTAACCTGAAGAGATGGGTGGATTGACAGGTTTTGCTGGCCTGTCTGCCTCTACTACTACCGCCCTATGCAGCAGTTCAGATCAGTTCATCCCAGCAGTAGAGTAGTGACCACTTGCTTGGATTATTTGCTGAGTGAGGAGCTGGTTGGCAATAACTTGCTCATGGCTCGTGAGGGAGAGCGCCGTACTATGTGGAGTAGTGGGCTTTGTCATGTGAGATAAGTAAGTTGATGTGACATTTGAGGCATGCATGGGCTGTCAGCTAGTAGTAGCAGAGTGGAGCTCTAATTATCATGCACCAGCAGCTTGTACTGAACCAGGCCACTTGTTTTTGGTCTCAGATTCAACACCATCAAGGGGCTCGGTCAGTCAGTCGTATTGAAGGCCTGGCTATCTATCCACCCCCTTCCTCTTGAGAGGACCTCCGCTGGCTTTTGGTTGGATTCTCTTATTACACCCCCATGACCATTGAGGCCATGAATGAATGAATTGCCCCTGCTGCAATGCAATGCAATGCTGCTGCATTATTCCCATTCAAACCATGGGTGCAGGACGACGACCTGCCCCTGGTCCGGACGCTGCTGGGACTGGACTGGGAGACGAGCCTTTCAACATGGACACATGGTGGCCATCGAGGCTTGCGTGGGGGCAAAGCGACTGTGCGTCTGTGCCTGCCTGCCCCTCCTCCTCCTGCAGCAGCTGCTGCCTGCCTGTGGTTGGCGTTGGCATTGGCATTGGCATTACAAAGATTATATATATAATCATCGGTTGTTAATCAGGCATTTGGGAGGCACCTCCTGTTGTTGGAAGATTGGGCAACAGGGCACCAGATGATCTGTCCGACCCATGCATTTACCATTTTTCAATGGCAGATCTGTATCAGATTCCATAAACTACTGGGGATATGAAATCGCTGGTGTCGCTTTGCTTGCTTCTTTGGAGACAGGTATTCCGTCACATGCTTTCTGATTTCTGAACCCCTCCCCTCCGTGGGTTAGATGCATTGTTCTCGCGCTAATGCGTGCTTATGTTTGTTTGTTTGGGTATTATTCTTCAGCCTGTCAGCCTTTGAAGAAACCGGAGGGGCCGAGCTGAGCTGAGAGGGGACTTGCTGCGTGCTGCTATTATATTTCATCAGATGCTACTGTACTGTACTGTCCGGAATCCAATCATAACGGTGCGCTAACGGAACGGATCTCCAATAACTAATCGCTAAGCTTTCCGTTCACCTCTTTAATTGCATTGCATCTTGTTTAGCAACATGCGTTTGGTTATTGGTGGTCACTATTCTCAAACAATCAAACAACACTAGCTGGTGGTGGTCACTTGCTTAATCAGATCAGACACCGTAGACAGTCATTTCTTTCTGCTGTAATGTACTAAAAGCCTTTTCACGTGGGAGTAATACCATCTCACGTGGCCTTGGCATTACCTACCTGTACGTCTGCTGCGTCCTGCTGCAGCCTTGCTGTCGCTTGAGGCTCCAAGTTCCCAAATGCCAAAGCAAAAAAAAATCTTCCCACGCTGAAACTGGAGACGATATCAAGATTGGACCTGCGCCAGAGATCTCCCCACGCGGCACGCCCTTCTTCTCCGATTTCCAACAAGTTGGCGGATCAGGTGATGCAGATTTTTGTCCCCAATTCATTCACCGCGACGTAACTACACCATCGATCTGGTCCGTCCTCATGCCATGGCTTTTAGGATACTCTGCTCCTTCCTCGTGTGAACGTCATGGACTCATGGTGCCTGCACAGTGCACTGCACCTACGACTACGAGTAAGTATTAATCCTCTACCAATCCCTAGAAATTATAGTATTCTATTACGCTTTGCTACACGTACTATGCTAGTGATTGGTGTGCTTAGAGAATATAGTATTACTACTAACTACTGGTATACAGTACATACACAAATATATATATGCATATTAAATCTTGGAATAAAATATTGGTCTATGTTTAGCATCTCCAGGGAGTATGATGCATGCACGACTGAGTCCACGTTGGCCGTTTTGCGATGGAATCTTTGTGTCACGAAAAATTTGATGATGGTTACTCGATCGCAGCTCCACCCCGAAATGATGAGGGTCCGGATTTGGAAAACCTTAAACACTCCAGTTTTTAACCTGAGGTTAGGGTTTCCTTTCCATAGTGACTCGTGCATGTGCTAGTTTATTTAGACACTCAAAAAAAGGAGCCTACGGTGTGAACTTTGACACATAGGAGTATTATGGCACCTGTACTTCATTTTTGCTATACATTAGCCATCTTTATACAGACTTAATGAAGGATTTTTTCAGTGTGTGTAGGTATGCTTCTTTAGTACTTCCTCTGTTCCATTTTGTTAGTCGTTCTAGCACCCAAATTAAAAGTCTAGGTGCATTCAATGTTGCATGTATTTGTATGTAGATGAGTCCAGATTCACTGAATTATTGTTGCATTTGATTTAATCCTAGAACGACTAACAAATTGGAACGGAGTAGTAGAAATCAGAAGGGGAACAGCGAAGTAGGATGGACTTTGTTTTATCACTGGCGACAGTTGAGTTGCGGTTGCATGCAACAGGCCTAAACCTTTTGACCAAAGATTCAAGATCCAGTAGCCATATGCTTTACCTGAATTCATCGAGTGCTCGTTGAACCTGAACATGCACTGGGTTGCAATGCATGCATGCTGCCGCATCATTGGACTGGAGCTCATTTTTCCCGTTGAACCACACAGCACAGCACAGCACAGCACACCTCGAGAGATCGACTGTGAATTGTGTGTGTGATATCATATCATATCATATCCATTGGATCGTATCATATTCAGGCGTGACCACGAGGCAGGCAGCCACGCTGCAGCATTGCAGCCGGAGCCGGCACACTCACTCACACAAAGCTTCTTCTTTTTTGTTTCCCCTTGCCTGCTGCCTGTGTGCCTGGTGGATGCTCCTCCGATCCTCCTCGCGGCTCAATCATGCAGCTCACCTGCCCAACAATCTTTTCTCCGTGCACATGCATCAAGGCCGGCTAATTGGTAGTATCCGTTCCATTTCTTAACTTACGCACGGCACGGCGGCAGAAAATACGGAACATTTATATCTCCAAATAAATTTGTTAAAAAACTAGACTTAAAGATCTTTCCAATGATACTAATTCACTTAGTATAAAATTTTTATATATTTTAATAAATAATTACCGAGTTTGAAAATAGGCTTGTTTTCTAGAACGAGTTATCTTATCTTACGCACGGCACGGCGGCAGAAGAAATTGAAATTATGTACAACTCCTTCAGTTGAGTTGAATAGGCTTGAGATAAGGGGACAGGACAGGACACACATGCTAATGCCCCTGCTTACTGTGTATCTTATTCCTGCAGGCTGCGGCTCCGCTGCTTTCCATGAGAGGCCACGTCTGTCTTGCCTGCACCGGAATTCTGTGGATGCTGGACAGGACACACTCCATCGGCATGTGGATGATCGAGTAACCAACTACTACTCCTACTCCTACATGCATGGTGGCTTAGTCTTTCTCTGGCTCTAATTAAAGAGCAGCACTAGCTTAGTGGGTGTTCACTGTTAACCATGCGGATATATATGCATACAATAGACCGGAGTACTGTACGATACTTAGCTAATGTATGTTATACCACACAGCATGCACACTTCTAATCTAGGCCATAGGATGCTGATCCAAGGGGTAGATAATTTTACACTTAACTCCTACTCTAATCATAATTTTGCAAATCCCTTTTCCCACCTCCCCAGTGGTTATCACCTCGTGCCCCTTGGATCTACATCCTGTGGCCCAGATTAGAAATGTGCATGGTTGCATATAAGTCCGGTGTGCACATGATATGTTCTGTGCATCGAATTAAGCTCTTGCTAGTCCTTGGGATGAAAACTAGTGGTACTGTCGGTACTATAGCAATTGGGTTAGGTGGCATGATCATGGAAGTTGCTGTGGATGCAGGAGCAGGGTGGAGGGCAGCTCAGGGGGACTGGGAGCTGGCGCCAGAGCGCCATGTGTAGCCGAACTGCCCAAGCATGATTTCATTTCGCATGGTGGGTTTCCGTCGTCTTGTGCGCAGCTGCTGCCTAAATTTCTGCACCGCGGCCGCAACTAATAAAACTCGTGATCTTTTGGGCAGATCCTCCTCTGCGACCGGCCGGCCGGGGCCGGGATTGCTTGCGTGCATGCGTTGCGTGGTGAACCACGGCACCCCGGCCGAGCCGCCTTGGAAGTTGGAGGGAGGAGGGTGCACAGGCACAGCACAGTGCCTGTCTGAAGCTGCTGCAGTGCAAGCAGATGATGATGTCGTCGGCGTCGTCGCCACTCGCCACAGATTGGAGCGTGCCTTTCCTCTTGCCACCGGACACGGACGGACAGCGCGCGGCGTGACGTGATAGAGAAGGCCAGCCAGCGGCCAGGAGGAGATTGATGGCGATGATGATATGATGGACAGAGAGGAACTGACTGGCGTGTTTTGTGAGTCCTTGAATTTGCAGGCCATGGCACTGGGGACAAGCAAGTATGCATGGTGTCTGTCATCCCTCTTTTGGGGAGGGAGTGAAGGACTGGACTGGAGGGAGGGGACGTCTTCACTAGCGAAGGAGACAAGGTGGAACGAAGCAATGGCCGGCCGGCCTTATTTACCACGAGCGGACGAGCCAAATAAAGGTGACAGAGTCTTATACAGCCTTTTACTAGAGTACAGTAGTTACAATTGCTAGCTGATGATGAACATGCATGAACTCAACAGTCTTATTTGACTGGAGAGTACTACGACCTTTCTAACTTGTACTACAGTCACATTTGCTGATGATGAACATGCATGCATGATCTCAACAACAGCGCTGTTCCTTCTGTTTATTGTTCACCTTTTGCAGTCTGGGATGCTACTACAGTGCAGGGAGCCTGCAGGGACACACAGCTCGTCTGTACGTCTGCACCTGCACGACCGGAAAGGAGTCACTGAAAAGCGAGAAGTGGTAGAATGAACAGAGCTTATGAGCCCATGAGAAAGCAGTAATCAATCAGTAAGAGGCGCAGTGACAGTGTTGCAGGTGCAGCTACACTGTAGGCTGGCTGTAGCAGCAAGAGCAAGAGGAGTGTACGTGTGTATGGGTCGCCGCAAAGGCACGCGAGGCGACAGACGACCGTCCATCATGCAGGTATCCGTCCGTCCATGAGCAACAAGCTCGCACGCACGCATCGTCCCTAGTCGGCTCTCGTGTCATGTCACGACGCCACGTATCAGAACAACAATGGCGGCAGGCAGTCCGCGAAGAAGCCGCGAACCCTCAACGATCGAACGAACCGGCAATCAACACCGCCGCACACGCTCACGCTAGGCCGGCCGGGGGCATGGCATGCATGGACATGGACATGAACAGAGCCCCCGAGACGACAGTGATGACGACGGCCACCACTGACAACCCCGGCCGGCCGGCGAGAGGAGAGGGGGCCGGGTAACGTGAGGCAGGCGCCATGCGTCTCCATTGGATCCGTGCAGGCACGCTCGCTTTGCTGCCGCTGCGCCCGGCCGGCTGGGCGAGCGGGCGGGCCGCCCGGGCCCGGCGGCGGCGGCCCCCTGCGACGCGACGCGAATAGTTGGCACGCACAGCACGGCTCGCCGTCTCGCATGCATGCCGCCTGCCCCAGCTTGGTCCCTCCCCATGGCATGGCCCCATCGCGCGCCGCGGCCTTGTTAGGCGCGTCGCGTGTGGCGTGCGCGCGCACACACCGGCCACCTGCCGGCCCCTCGCTCGGCGGCCGCTGGCGTGCACAGGCACGAGCTAGCGGGGTCCCTCCGGCCGGCCAGCCGGTCCAGACTCTAGACGCCGCCCAGGCCACCGTACCGGCGGCGCGAACACTCTACTGCGCTGAACCCGTGATGCATGTGCGTACGGCCGGGAGCCCGAAGATGATATGTCATGTAGTGTGCGTGTACGTCTTTGTCGTCTTTGCTTCTGAAGATGTACGTGCGTATGTCTACGTAGTGTGCGTTTGGGTTTTACGTCTTTTTAAATCTTCAAATAAATTTGTCGTCTTTGCTTCACTGCTTTTGGCACTTTTAATATATAATTGTACGTGCGTAAACGCGCAGCTTTTACATATATACACAGCAGGCAATTCTGGGGCTGGCTTAGCCTTCGTTCGCATGTACTCCTAGAGCGAGGTCCAACACACAGTGCTCGCGTTGGAGCGGCGTGTGCATGCCACACCATGCCAAGTTGCAGGGTACGACGATTGGTAGTGGAGCAACGACGGACGACGACGAACACGTAACGTCATTCTTATATGATCTGATGAGGTGAGGTGATGTGGGCTACTACCTACCTTACCGGCGACCTCACATCACTTGTACAGTTCTACTGTGTATGTTTGTCCTGCAACAACCACTGCCACACTGCAGCTAGCGCGGCACACAGTGGCGATCCGTTTCGCCGTCCTGTAGCGCGTGCGTGGCCACGTACGCACGCGCCGGCGTGCGCGCGCTACAAGCTGCATGCGTGATGCATGCGTGACGCTGTTGTGCCATTGAGGTGGCCGTTGAGGGAGGATAGATCGATGACGACGCACGCATGCACAGTTTAATTGTACGTAGATCCGAAAGCAGGCGTGCCAATAATTTGTGCCACTTGGGGCCGGGTGGCCGGGGCCGGGCCATATCGATCAGGCACGGCGACGACGACACACACAACTCAACTGAATGCAACAACACATCGTGTGCCATGGCATGGCATGCCGAGGACGACGTCGTCGTCGATCCATCGGCCAGGGTGCGGCCCGGGCTAGCTGCCGGCGTGGCGTGGGCCTCCTCACTGGCTCGACCAGGCCACGCACGCTCATCACGTCCTCAATGTAGGTACGTGTGCATGCATGAAACGTCCGTGTATGCATGCTGATCTAGTGATCTTGTCGTGTCACTCATGCTGCAGGGACCAGTAACGACTGAATGTGGAAGATGGGTGCGAGATCATCGTCTTCGATCGTCTTAGAGGAGGTCCTCAGGGGGACCAGCACAACATCAACATGCATCAGATCACATCTCTCTACCTATCACACACCAACTGGTTACAATCTGCCAATAATCTATCTCTGCAACTTCTCCCAACTGGTGTAGTTGCGTATGCATCGACCTAAATCTCAAGCCATTGTTGTCGTCCAAATCAAGTGTCATACGTACATCTGGCTGGTTAGATTTTTTATGGGGTAACCTGTCCACAGATCTTTTTTTTTTTGCATTTAACGTCGTTATTCCTTCAGTGATAGCTGATGTACCCACCCACAATGTAACTAATGGAGCCGTAAAAACAAACTATCATATCGTTGTCACGGAAAAGTACCTTCTTTCAGTGTTAAGGGGGCGGAGCGTGGGAGCCACCTGAGATTCGTAGCTCGATGGCAGCGGGAAAGTTTTTAAAAACAAGTTAAAAGTTTTATATATGTACTTAAAATTTAAAAATTTCATAGAATATTTCTCAAAGACACAAGCCTAACCATATAACTTTCATGTCGTCAGAGAACGGCAAGATTTTTTTTTTAAAAAAAAGTTTCAAATTTTGTAGAGTTTGAATGGTACCAGATTATGCATATGACCGCAATAAAGAAACAACGGAACCGTGCAATTTCTTTCTGAAGTTAAATTTCTGCCGAGTCCTGATTTCTCGAGATTGCATATGCATGCATGTTACGTTAATGATTGAATGTTTTTGGGTCAGATAGGCTCAAGATATCAGGCCCTGGCTTAGCTGAAAACATGTATGATAACGTGGCCGTGTTGGTCCTGAAAATAAAACACAAGCTTTTGTACATGCAGTATGGGCTGCACGCGGCATGTGGGCACCAAAATTAAAAAGGTTTCCGTAGATAGATGGCCACTGAGTGTCTTGGTTCGATGTGTATATATCTTGGATATGGTAGCAAATTAAAAGGAGCCTTCACGTTACCTGATGACACGTTCTTCTCCCACACGAATTTGGTCGGTGCACCGCACCGCCGCCATGACAAAATGCATAGCATTCCTTCGGTTACATGGGGTGCTTGCATGGTCCAAAGAGAGGAAGATGATAGATGCTCTTGTCATTGTCATGTGCTCTCCCTCCGTTTAAAAAAATGAGGTGTTTTAGTTTGGTTTTAAATTGAACTTCTCTAATTTAATGCTCTATGTGTTGGTGTCTCTGCTTTTAATAAACAGTAGTCAAATTAAGTTACAAAGTTTGTTCGACTTAATAAAAACTTAAGCACCTTACATTTTAGAGAAATTATGTACTCCCTCCATATCCAAAAAGTTTGACGTTTAGGACAGCGTCACAATCTCCAAATTAAACACAACTTTGACCTCTTGTTAGTATAAAAAAAATTTATCGAAGAGTGATATATGTATTACTTTTATGAAAGTATTTTTCAAGACAAATCTATTTATATAGGTTTCACATTTACAAACTCAACAACGTAAAAGTTATTGATAATTTATATTTTCAATGTTTGACCCAAACCTTGTCTTAAACGTCCAGCATTTTAGGTATTGAGGGAGTATGTTCCTAAAACAAACTCATCTTAGTGACTTACTCCGTAATCATTTGCGTGAATCAGCGATATGCTTTGGTCGCGGAATATTTTTCCTCTCAGTTGAACTTGAACGTATATAATGGGTTCTTTAATCTCCTACAGGCCTGATGATTCCGGCCCTGTCCATGATTCATCCACACGGCCCAGTTGAAAGTTGAACGTATGTGCCCCATGAAACAGTTTGCACAGCTTGGCCCAACTTTGCTAGTTCTATTGCACGGCACTTGATGGATCTAAGAAATATATCCAAAAGTACAGACGGTGTGCTTATTGCACGATACATAACATTGACAAGCAATTCTTAATCATCACCACAGAACATCCATGAATCACATATTCACATGTCATCCAATCTAACATCTAACTCACCCCTCTACAAAGACGTGCTTTGACGCCAATGAATCGTCATGACAAAGATTCAAAGGTCATTGCTGTTCACGCGCCAGTGAAATTGTCATGAAACAAATTCAGGAGTGCACAGTTCTGCTGCGTCACCTGTAAGAAAACATCCAAGAGATCCAATCAAACATGCAAGAGATCCAATCAAACTGAGACGAGTAATAGAAAAACAGATGTTACAATTTGGAGGGTGGGTGGGTTGGGGTTGCAGCAAACCTTATTCAGGACATCTCTTGCATCAGTTACATCCTCCCCTTTCTTCAGTTCAATTAGAGCTTTCATGGCATTGTTAAGTTCTTCAACCTATGTTGTCGTGAAAAGGAAACAACTTACTAACAGTATTTAATATCTTTACCCAAACAACTTACAAACAGTATCTAATACCTTTACCCAAACGGATTAGCCATACTTAATTCACTATAAATGGAACACCTGAGGGTTTGAATTAACACTACCATGCTACTAATGCAAAGGTTGATCTTAATTAAATCATCAGCATGAGAAAGGCTCATAAATCATTTTAGAGGAAAAAGATATTAATTATTTTAGGCTTAAACTCTTTTCCCTAAGCTCTAATCGAAAACCAAGGACAGAGACTTCCTTAGGTGTACAGTAAACATGAAGAGTAAATTTTAATAGAATCAATCCGTGGCTACAGACAATTAGATCATTCACAGCAGGAGCTCCAGACCACGAAAATTCATGTTCTTTAACAATTTGGAAAGCCTGTAAGATAGGAGTACCACCCTACATCTTTCTAGTTATCTTAAGGGACTGGTTTGGCAGACATCATGGCCCAAAATCGAATGGATCAACAACTGCACAAATTATGGTCAGCACACGATAGGCAACTTCTAAAATCCATATCTCCCAAACCTGCTGGTTTAAAAATCATGGGATTTCATAACAGAAAAGATGTCTAGATCCCGTATGATTTTTTATTATCAAGATTAGAAGGAATAGCCATTTCATAGACAAAATTATCACCAGATTCAGAACTGAGAAAACTGAAATTTCAGCATCCAAGCTAAAACGTTCTCTGCTTTTCTTTATAGGTTTTCCCAACCACATAGCAATATAATACCGCCGATATGTTTAGTGAGCAGGAAACATCAAAAGGAAATTTATACCTATGGTTTCATGCCAACCACTAAGTTATTAATTTTCTCAGAATTTATTCAGGCTTTATTATCATAAAGCAAACACCAAGGGAAATCACTATTAAACATATTTCCTACATACAACCTCTTTCTCATATAGTGTGCAACCATACAGCTTTAACCAGATTGTCTTTTCCCAAGGTTAATGAGCTCATAAAGCGTTGGTGCATCATAGAAGGGACTAGCTACTGCACAAACATGTCCTAAGCTGCACTAATCTACCGCAAATTCAAGTAGCAGTTATTAACACTAGATAGGACATTCTAAATGAAACCCGTTAAGTTGGGGGCCACAAGAGAGAACTAATTATTTAATTTACCAAGTAAAAAACAACAACTCTAGACGATTACATGCCCACCCAAAGAGCTCACATATTTTAGCACGTAGAGGACAATGTCACAACTAATGAATACAACTCTCGTTATTTAGATGTGCATTCATTTATGTAGAAGTGTCACACTCATGCATGTATCGTTCTTGCCCATAGTCTGGAAAACTGATTCAATACCTTTTTCAATAAATGGGTCAAAACGTTCAATTTCATCCTTCTTTGCTCTTGATACATTTTCTTGGATTTCTTCAAGAGTAATCCTACAATCAAATGAACTATATTGGATAACTTTAAACAAAAACAAGTGACGAAAAAAAGGTATGCTAAACTTCACAAAGGAATATATTCATGTACTTATATACTACTTCGCAAACATAAAAACAAGGGCACTGGATGCATCACAACCATCCCAGCCTAGTATTCAAAACCCTGATTTTTTTTTTTTTTTTTAAAAAAGAAGGGAACCCCAAGGGCATACATCACTTACCTCTCTGAAGATAATGCATCCAGACTTTGCTCTTCAACAAAGTCATCTATCTTGTCAAGGGCAGCATCTACCTAAAATAATGAAATGATGTTGTTACACAGGAGAAAATATAGTACCTTCTACCAAGCACTACAAAAGTACAAATGAGTTAAAACATAAAGTGGCCCTTAATATACCAGGGATATGTTAAAGTGTTAAAACTTAATTACTTGTTTTCTAGAGACAATAAGAATTTTGTTCTAATTCAAGGTGTCCCTAATGGTTATGTTTTCTAGAAACTACATCATTGTGAATTGATGGCTATTAACTAGAAGCCCATGGTCAAGGTCAAGTTAAAATTGTCTGCCACATTTTCTCCATATCCTATTCATTTCTACATACGTCCCAAACACAATTCAAAATCCAATAACCGATTCAGTTTCATGTCTGGTCTGTCCGAAACCAGAAAACACGAAAGGGCTTAACCCATACTGCTTTATATTGATGAGAAATCATTCTACTACATGTGTTTCTCTGTTAAATCAGAAGAATGCTTGTTATGTGCTAGCCTGCTAAGGCTACTAAGAGCAAGAATCCTGAAAAAAGGATACAGGGTTTTGGCAGAGCTCCGGGTCCAAAAAATCTCCTGAGTTGTTTGTTTGAGCTGTTTTCCTTCTATTATAGATGAAGATTGTCTTAAGATTCATGATTCAAGCACAAAAACTCCAGATTTAAGATGGAGCAGCTCTTCTAAACAGCGCCTACGAACATATGAAAGAAATTAAGAGACATGAAGACAAAAAGATACAAAAAAAAAAAATGGAGGGTGGCACTGGTAAGACTGTTAAAGTTCAAGCGTTGATGAAAATGAAACCCCGTCGCCTGTCTGGGTTCAAAGGTCTGCACAAACTTCTTACTTAAGGGGAAAATTTGGGGAATATCTCCCTTCTGGTCGGTAACTTTTCTTAGGAAGACAAGAAAATACAAAGGAATGGAGGGGCAGGCAGTGGTGTGCGAACACTACTTACAAAGGAAGACAAGACAATACAGTGGTGTGCGAACACTACTTGCTGATTACTTGATTGAAAAAAACCAGTTGCTGAAGGCTAAACTTCAAAATGGTAATATGTTTTGTTATAGCAGTAGAGGCAGAGGATAAGATGCATTTAAATTATGGATTTAACAACATAAGCAGTCGTTTCAACCCCTTCATTCTGATACCCTCATATACTTTGTGGTGAATTACAACCAAATCGCAACCAGTCCAACCCATTGAATTTTAAAAGAATTCCCATAGTATTTGGTGGGTAAGAGCTCCTTTTATATTTATAGTGCTGCTACAACTATAAGTATGAATATGAATATAAACAATAATATCTAAATGGTAATATGTTTCGCTGAGTTGAACTGCTAATTAATCAGAAACATATTTTGTTGAAAATCCACAAATTGTATGAAAATCTGTCAACATGTTTGGGAAAATACTGACTTCAAACTTACCTGTATTTCTTGGCAGAAGTCGTTAAACACATCCTGCAATAAGAGAAAAAATTATAAACATATTGAGTTCAATACAATACTCGCACATGCAAAGAAAGGAAGATAAATATAAACTAACTGCATCAAGCTTGGAAAACAGAAGCGATAACAGTTTTGTAATATAAGAATGCATGCTTACATATTAGATACAAGTGGTAAACCGTGCAAGGGAGGCAGCAGAAAACATAGTGAGAGACAGGAACAAAGGCATTGAATAATAAACAATTAACATAACATAACCCTTAGCCCGGGTTTGTTTCTAATCCATAGAATCTTACCATTGCTAGTATGAAGTAAGCTAGGAATGTAATGCCACTACAAAAGGGAGGTGTAGTTAAGAAATCAATGGTAGAATGGCATGTATTTGAACAAAATCTGAATGCTAAACTGATATTATTCAGGAATGGGACGCTTCAGTTCAGGGGGAAAAAAACCTGTACCAGTATGTTGCCATGCAGATTCTTCATCACCTGGAAACAAAAACACAAAAATGGATTCATCTACATGAGTCACACACCGACACACTCACACTAGCTGGATACAGAATTGAACTTTTGCCCGCAAAAATAGAACTGAACTTTTTTTTTTTTTTTTTTGGCGTGGCATTCAAATTAGTAGGTATTGCAAGGATGAAATAATTTTCAGGCTCATTGCAAATCGTAACTACTGGACAGGGCATAGATCGGGACACTCACTTGGGTGAGCATTCGGTGCAGACGCTCCTTCTCGGCATGGGTGAAGGACGAGAAAGCCTCATTGACATCCTGAAACGCTCAAGAGCACGAGTCAATCCTCGAATCCTGATCCCCCACATTTCTGTGTCACGAACAGATGGGAAATCGAATCCCATCCAGGTTATGTGCTCTTTCCGCTGGCTCAACCCCTAGCGAGACCAGTGTCGCCATGGGGGAGGAAACGGGAGTTGAGGAAGAGTAGGGGAGCGAGCCAGCGAACGAAACTAACCAACCTCGCGGAAGCAGGCTGTGAGGAGGCACTGGACGGAGAGCTTGAACGAGCTCTGGAGCTTGTCGAACCTCCCCGGCGCCGCGAGATCCATCGGTGGCGGAATCCGGCGAAGGTAGAGACGCCGCGCCGCTGCCCTTCGAATTCGACGAGCGGCGAAATGGTTGAAAGGAATGGTGAATGGGCTAGTTGGGCTAGGCCGTCTGTCACGAATCACGATCCGTGCGCATTAGTATGGGCCACATCAAATCCAGCCTTTTACAACACAACTCAATTCAAGAATCTGGCCTTTGTACGCCTCAAAAAAAAAAAAAAGAATCTGGCCTTTGTTTTTCCCAGCAAATCCCTGGACTTCGATCGTCTGACATGTACAGTAAAAAGTACACTTCGCTGAGACGATTACACCTGTCGTAAAAAGATTAGATATCATTTTTTGTTAATTAATTTTGCATTTACATGTTTATTTTAGTTTCTGAATTATATTTGTTTCTATATTGTGATATATGGTCAAATGTATATTTGTTTCTATATTTCAAGTGTCTCATATGTTTAAGGCATTTACATGTTGATTTTAGTTTCGAGATTCGTGTGTCAAGAAGTTCAATTCCTAACTTCATAACATTGAACGAAAAACTTGCATCCTACGTATATTGTTCGTTAATTTTCATTTTTGGATGCCATTTTAATTTTGATTTTTACTTGACATCGCACCTACTTTTATACATCCTCCTTTGATATCTTATATGTTGGTTTTTAGTACACCCATGCCGCCAGCAATTCAAAGTCGAAAGTCATGTGGCAATGCAAATGGTCGAGGCACCCGTTTTCCCTCCGCACTTTTCTTACTCTCCCTCCTCCCACACTTTTTCTATCTATTTGATAAGAAGCATGGTGGCAACCACTGATTAATTAATTGGAGCAAATGCCACGCCATTTGAGAAAAAAAAGGAGAAGTTAAGGATTCATTATTTTGGTTGGGTGAAGCAGTTGAAGGGGAAAGAGGAGGCTATAAAGGTGGTTTTTTGGGCGCCATTCTTGTCGATGGCGGGAGGCAAGATGGTTGTGTCGAGTTCAATGGATGGGTACCTCACTATCTTGTCGCTTCAGAAATTGCTATGCAAGGCACATACACACTCTTGTCGTGTTTCTATTGAAACCAAGGAGCTAGGACGCGAGCTCATTATTGTCAAATAGTAGGCAATGTGTATGCCCTCTGCTTTGTCGCATTGTTATTGGAACGAAAAAGTAGCATGCAAGCTCTTTATTACCAGGAAGTTTACTACATTAGTGATACACAAAATCCTTAATTGTCATGTTGCTCTTGGAACATCAGAACTAGCTAGCAATTAACTCATGGTTTGGTACAAGCTACTGATGCTACACACTTGCTTGTCATGTTGTTCTTGAAGCTCAAAACAGAGGACTTCATAGGACAAAGAGCAGGATCTTTGTCATCAAAAATTGACAGGCATTGTGCTTACTGTGGAATAAATGAAAATGACTCACTTATTTTTTCACTGTGGTTTTCCGAGGGCGTTTTGGTTTTCAGCCAAGCCCCCATTCAAATCATCCTTGCTACCCTTTGAACAGGATGGAGTACATGAAGCCTTGGAGCTTATATTTACTTAGCCTCTGATAACGACATTCAGAGAATTGCGGCAACTTTATGGTACATATGGAGAGCCAAGGAATGATAAATGTTTCAATTAGAGGCAATGGCCTGTTTTGTAGGTTCACATGGCGTTACAAGCTGGCATGAAGGTGACTGTTTCATTGATGAAGGATGCCACACCTATCACAAAAAAGCAACAAGAATAACCAAATCCCTTCACAGGTAATAAGTGTCCTCGGTGTTAGGTGTTTGTTGGCATTTGTTAAGTGCTAAAAGAATATGAAGGATTCTGCAAGCGCACAGAACACCTACCATTGTAGCTTTTCCCTAGGATGAGTATTCTAGAGTATCGTATCCACAGGGAAGCTTTGGTTAAAGAATTCTAATAAGTCACAATCATGTATCCACTAACTTAGCAAACCACTAGACTGTAGTGAGGGGGTAATTAATAAAGGATAAGTTAATATCAAAACATAAAATAATAACCTACCTAAGATGTCAAAGACTATCTAAACTAATCAAGAGATCAAAGGGAGAGATCAAGGTTCCTGATAATTCTCTATTACTTAGGTTCTATGATAGCAATTATACTAATGCACTTTGGAGCAGCAGATCCGTCCCAACTCTCGAGAAAGACTGGGAAGAAGATAGTTGGGAGAAGGCTGCCAAAAGCTCTACGAAACACCAATCCGAACGTTGTGGACTACAAAGGCCTTACAGAGTCATCACCCCCAGGGCTACCACAACTATCCGTGGGATTAGGCGCAATCTCAGGTAACCTATAGCCTAGACACCAAGTCTACACTATCGATTATTACTCTAGCTACCTAGCATAACTAGAGCCCTCAATACGAGCGGAGATCCCATGCAATAGCATAACAACTATACTTAACCTAATATGAAAGTCATGGAAGTAAATAGAGAAGATAAATATATGAATCATAAGTCTTGTAGAGAAGATACAAAGACATACCATACTCTGAAGACATCTCCAGAACAGGAGCATAGCTCCTCTCTCCTCTTACTCCTGATTAGATCTAAGTTAGATCTAATCTAGTTCTAATTACATGGCTAATCTATCTCTAATTATATTACTAATCTTCTTCTAATCTACTTCTAATTCACTAATCCCAGAGAGAGGTTATCCTTACATTGGGACACCTCTACAACTGAGAGATAATGAATAGAATGAGATAGAATGAATTAGGGTTTAACCCTGGGGTCAGAGGGTCTTCTTATATAGGCCTTGGCGATGAACGTGAACCCTTGGATCAAACCGACCTTGGCAACGGTGTAGATACAACCTCAAAGTCGGTTTGAAACCGACCTAGGAAGATGAGACCGACAGGTGGGACCCACCTGGCGGCCGCTAGTGGCCTGCCTCTCCTCGGCCTCTGGTTCCTTCTGGTGTTCTCTGGTACTTTCTAGAATGTTTTAGTCCACTTTTCGGGTCGAGTTACTTCACGGTTAAGTCTTGTCATCGTATGTGAGATATATTCCGGAACTTTCTCCATTCTTCTCAGTGTTTATCTGTTAAGTCCCTAAAAAGATATAAATCACCAAAGCTCGTGGAATTATGTTAGTTAGACCCCTAGTCTATGTTGATATTCATTTTATGCCCTTATCTCATGTTTAGTTGACTATTAATATTATACTATAACAGGTGTCAACAGTGTTTCACATATGCTTCGCTTCTCCCAGATGGACCCATACATTACCCAAGAAAATCTGGACATGGTATATTCATTCCTGACCCTGCAAGCGACCTCAAAATCTTCATTAAGGCACAAGTCAATGATTGCACTTCTGTGCTCATGGCGGCGGCTCCTTTAATGCTAGTTGCCAACATAATCGTAGGTCTTTAGATGAGCCAAATCTCCTTCATTGTCAAGTTCTTGCCAATTTCCTTGCTAGTAACAAATTTGACTCTCCCCCAGATTGGAGGATTAAACCTTTCACACAAAGTTTCATCAACTCTACGGGCTATAGGAAAGGGCAAGTGATCAATATTGATAGGAGAACAAATGCAATTGCACGCTGGCAAACCAGACATTCAATTAGATGTGTGACCCCTCCAATAGGTTCTCTGTATCATGTAAAAATGCTAATCGTCTTTGGAAATCAGACTTTCATGCATGCTATGCATGATGTATTTGTTGAACTCTATACCCTTTATTTTGGCGGAATGACATTAAATAATATATAGTATGTTTTCTTGTAAAAAAAAAACAGAGGACTGCATCTACTTTGTCATGTTGCTGTTGTTGGAAAGTGAGCTTGCCCCCGGAAACGGACTAATGATGTTATGCACTTGCTTTGTCATGTTGTTGTCAAAACTCAAAATAGAGGATTTGCTGATCTGCTTGCCATTGGAACATGAGGGTTAGCAATGAACTTGACATTTGGGTATGGCTAATGATGATACACGCCTATTGTTGGATAGGCAATGGGGCACTCATTTTCCCTTGTCACTTCTCTTTCTCTAACTCCCTCCCACACTAGTACTGATTTGATTTTGCGAGCACTCGGCACAATCTTTTCCGTGGCGGGCATTTTTTGCCCGTCACGGAAAATACCCGCCACATCTTGCTTTTTTTTTACGTGGGGACGTGTTTTTGCCCGCCACGGGAAAGATTTTTTCGCGTGGCGGGCACCTTAACACGCCCGCCACGCCAAAATAGCGTATTTTGCGTGGCGGGCGTGTTAAGGTGCCCGTCACGCAAAAATCTTTCCCGTGGCGGGCAACCTTCAATGCCCGCCACATGAACTGGCGAGGCCCATTAGGCCCAAAGCCAAACCCGATACTGCTCTTTTGTATATATATAGCACCTTGAAACCCTAGCCTCCCATTCTCTCCATCCCTCGGCCGCCGGTGGCGCTCCTCCCTCACATGCATGCGCCCCCTCTCTCTCTCTCTCAACCGCACACTCCCCCTCTCCTCTCTCTCAATCGCATGCCCCCCTCTTCTCTCAACCGCACACTCCCCCTCCCGGTCTTCCTCCCCCTCTCCCTTCCGGCGGCGGAGGACGCCCAGATCCGCGATGAAGCGCGGCGCCACCACTTTCTCCGTCATGGAGCGAGCATCCACCTCCGCGCGAGGCGGTCTCAAGCAGCGGCCCGGCGGGCGGGACTCAGCCGGCGCCTCCTCCTTCCTCTCCGGCGAGATCCGTCCCGGCTGGGAGAGATCCTTCTTCTTCCCGGCGAGATCTTCCTTCTCCGGGCGAGATCCCGCCCACTCGGCCGGGCGGGGAGGGACATGCGCCGGCGGGATCCGCCGCGCCGGCGACCGGATCCGCGGATGGGAGCTCGTGGGCGTCCGGCGGCTCGACGGCGATGCCTTCCCGCGGATCGACGGCGGCGGCGGCGCGTTTCCCCGGACGGCGGCGGCGGCGGCTTCCCAAAGACCTCGAGGTCCAACGACGGCTCCTCCTTCCCGATCTGTGGCGGATCCGGCGGCGGGTCGGCGTGGTGGTTCCGGCGCGGCGGTCCAGTCGTCGTGCTGCCCTAGATGGGCTCGGCGGGCCATGAATGGGCTTGGCGGGCCTGTCTAGGGTTTTTGTATTTTTTTTATTTTTTCAAACCACATCCCGTGGCGGGCGTTCTAATGTGCCCGCCACGGATAAAATCTTTACCGTGACGGGCACTCGTAGCCCGCCACGCAAAGTCACGCGATTAACCGTGCCTTTCATTAGTGACGGGCTACGTGTTCGCCACGCAAAAACCAATTTCGCCCGTCACGCAAAAATCTTTTCAGTACTAGTGCCACACCCTTTCTCCCTATTTCATCGGAAGCATGGTGGCAAACTGTTGGGGACCAAAACCTCCCAAGCGGCCCTTGCTTACTCTCTGGCACAACGCCATTGTGAACCCAGGAACCACGGCGTGCGAGAGGAATACCCTCACCCGGAGATATCCTCGCATGAATTCCTATATGAATGAATGAATGAATAACACGAAATCCCCATAACTCGTCGTATAATAATTCGTAAATATACTCGTACAAATTACGTTAAAAAAAAGCAGCTACAGAACGCCGGACCCTGAACGTCGGCACAGCTGCAAGCTTGCACCAGCCCGGCGGCGAGCCTGCTAGCTAGGCAGTCGAGGAATTAAGCTCGGTCCCGACGTCCATGATGGCCTGCAGTGGCTACATGCCTCCCTGTCTATCTCATTGATCAAGTCCCGGTCTCGTTGCCACCCTCGGCGTCGTCGAGCTCGTCGGCTTCCAGCGGGAGAAGAGGCTTGTCGTGGCTGGCCGCTCCGATCATGTCCGCGTCGTCCCGTGTCTCGTCGCCGGCGTCGGCGCGGTGGCTAGGCTTGAGAGCTGCGGCCTGGGAGGCATGACCATGAGGCACGGCACCGGGAGCTGCTGCGGCGAAGTCGTCGTCGTCTGCAGGCTCTTCGTGGTTGTGGTCTTGGGCGGCATGGAGACCACCCCCGGATGAAGACGACGTGCGTGTGCCACTGCCACCACGGCGAGGTGCGCCGTCTGCCCAAGCGCTACCGGCCGCGGCTGCGTCGCCATGGATTGAGGGAGAGAGGACGCACCAGGAACGCCAAAAACGAACATCGGAAGCGCAGGAGGTGATCTGGGATCGACCGTAACGCTGCAAGCTTTGGTTGTGTAGCCACGGGATAGTAGTGTCCGAACCGAACACGACACGAAGCTGCTGATCTTGTTTCGATCGGAGTCTGTAGCACAACAGTAGTTTTGCAATAGCATGGACGATTCCAAATCCACGTATGAGCCGAAAGAGAGCGAGCATTTGCAGCCCAGTAGCGTGGAGTCGCTTCCGTAAAGGCCGAGCATTCCTGGCACGTTTTTCTTTTCTCGAACACATTCCTGGCACGTTTCGGTGTGCTTCCGTAAAGGTGAATGTATGGTCAATTCATTGAATAATTCAGAGGATTTAGCATCAGCAAGATATGCATTCTGAATATCCTGTATAAGTGGCTTCAATGCCAGAGTGGCCACCAGCAGGGCTAGAGTGTAAAGCTTGCAATATCTTCTGTTGTAAGTCAGGTGCATACCCAATCCATATCCTGGTTTTGTAATATATTAAACCTTCCTTTAGACTATAATCGCCTGGGTGAATGTATGGTCAATTCATTGAATAATTCAGAGGATTTAGCATCAGCAAGATATGCATTCTGAATATCCTGTATCCAAGCAGGTAATACAGTGGAAATAGCAAACATTTCAGTAGAACTGGTGATAGATAACAGTTCATAAGTTGCAGTGTGAGCAGGGGCGAAGCTAGTATTAACTCTATGGTGGTGCACAACGTTAACAACAGTGTAGAATTCAACCTGTTTTTTATATGGTCAAAATAAGCTACTTAGTGTTAAATATATCTTTTTTCCTGGTGGCGGTGCACCACCCAAGCTCAATGTGGCTTCGCCCTGAGTGTGAGTAGCTCTGGATAATACATCAGCTACTCGGTTATCAGTGCCTCGCTTGTATACTATTTTAAAATTGAGACCCAAGAGTTTGGTTAAGGCCCTTGTGTTGCCAAGGTGTTTGTAGTCTTTGATCATCAAGATAGATGAGGCTTTTCTGATCAGTTCCGATTAAGAACTCAGCATGTAACAGGTATGACCTCCAACACTCGGGCGTGTTTGATCTAGGGCGCAAGGGTGGCCCGACGGGCTGGCTGGCTGCTGTGGCCAGCTCTAGCCTGGTTCACATGAGGCACCCTCTTCTGTTTGATTCTCATGTTCTTTATAGAGCCTGGCAAAGTTGAGACTGTGTTTGATTGCATATGTAGATGAATTGAATCACCTTTTGCATCTGTAGAATGGTAACGTTACCCCTCTCTTTTTGTAAGTGACATTCCATCGAGCACTTGAAGGGCGATGGCCATGAACACAAGCGTAACCAGACACATGCGGGTGGGACTGCTCACCGTCCTTCCTCCTCACACACGCACATGCCGACGCCACCGCACACCGCGCGTGCCAGCGCTGCGGGACGAGGAGCGCCTCCCTCGCGCTTCCCGCCAAAAAGGCTCGCGTGCGCCGTTGTTCCCTCGCCGTGCTCTCTCGACTTCATATGCGGGCCGCTCGTGTGGGAGCTCACCCGGGTACGAACACGCCCCGCCGCGGAGGGGCGGTGGAAGCCGAGGCCAGTGGCGGCGGTGCGGTGGCCCACGCACCTCACCGATGCCAAGCTGAGTCGGTGGATGGGGCGGCACCTATGGTGCCTGCCGTGCCTCTTCGCCCTTGTCTTGCAGACTGCACGCTGCGCGTCCGCCGAGCAAATGCCGCCGAAGTCGCCGCCGCGGACGAGGCTGTGCGGGCGACGAAGGCGCCACGAAACGGCGCCGAAGAAGACGCCGACGACGAGGGCCGCCCCATTGTTCACCATGACCGCCATGGACTACCATGCCTCTCGAGCTCTCCACGCCACAGCTCTCCCCTCTCCGCGGTGGAGAAGAAAAAGGCGGGACGGATGCGCCATGGTCGTTGTGTGGGCGGCGGTGGCGGCCCTCCTCGCCGCCGGGCCTTTTTGTCCTAGCCGTCGGTAAGAAGCGGAAGCAGCGGTGAAAGGGCGGGGGTGAAAAGAAGGTAGCGTTATCCTTTCCATTGGCTCGCCGAAGTGACGCCGCCTGTAAAACGCTCCCAGGAGTGTTTTTTGGATGTAGGAGAGAGAGTAGATTTTTGCATCTGGGTAGACAGGCTGGGAACAGTAAAATGAAATCAAACACCTCGGTGCAGCGAGGGCGCAGGCCACCCAAAAAAGCCCCACATCAAACGCCCCTCAACAGCCCATGAGAATTGCCATATATTCCTTCTCGATAAACCTTGTGCTCTAGGCTCTAGTGCCTTACTCACATATGCAATGGGGTGATCACCTTGTAGTCCGGTGACACTTATGCAACCGGTGTCCCATTTAATCAAATCCACTCAAGAATCTCGTAACGAAAACAACGGCCGAGGGAAATGGATTGCACCCCCGCACAAACCAACATTCGGCGTCGGGTCGCTGGCGGCGTCGGCGTCGGCGTCCGCCTCGCTTCGCATCAATGCTGCGCCGCCGAGCTTGTTGGCTTCCAAAGGGCGGTGGGCGCTTCTCGCGTCGCCGCGCTTTGCCGCCGCCCGATCATGTCCTCTTCTGTCTCACCGTGATCTTTCCCCGGGGTTAGGCTTGAGAGAGCCTTTGTTAGGGTCCGTCCGTCATGGGCCAAGCCCAATCGACCTGGCCCAAAGAAGCAGGGTTGCCATACAGCACGGCCACGATGCCCGCCCGGGAGGAAGTTACGAAGAGGAGCATCGGCATCAATCAATTATCGAGTTATCGTGTTGTGTGGGGAGAGAGAGAGTTGTGTGTGAGAGAGAGGTGACTCGCCGCCATTCGTGTATCGTGTATCCGTACTTGAATCGGTCGTGGTTAGTGAATCCGGCTAGGGTTGCTAACAAAGGGTATCAGCCCGGTCTATTCTAGGCGCCATGGATTCCGCCGAGTTCCTCGATGAAGGAGCTTGTCGCCGCAGCCGAAAGGCGCCGGGTCGCCCGAGCAAATGTGAGCGGCGACGCCAAGCCGCTACGGAGAGCAGCGCGCGCCACCGCGGGGCACCGCCGCACCATCGAGCGGTCGGCGCGTGGAACATCGGATCGGGTGGGTGGCTCAACCCGCTCCGGTAGGAGCGTCCTCTACCCCGCCTTCGCCGAAAGCACGGCATCATCGGTCGAGAGCGCCGCGACGCTCCAGGTGATTCGGGCGGACTTCGACGAGATCCCCGCGCCGCAACGCCGCCTCCGAGCCCGGGGCCGGCGGTGGGGCGGATTCCGACGGGATCCCCGCAGCGACTCCGACCACCGCTCCGTCGCCTTCCCCGTGGGCCGAACCGGTCTCAGACCACACCTCCACCTCGCACGAAGATTGAACCCGGCCGAGTCTCCCGACGAGTTTCGATCCGGGAGCGAGGAGGAGCTCCTCTCCACCCGGAACAGTGAAGTTTTGCAATAGAATGAATTCCAAAGCTTCTCTGCGTCCATCTCGGCCGCCCGACTCCCGAGTGCTCACCCGCTCGGAGCAAGAGAGTGCGGCTCGACGCGGGCCTCCCTCGCCGGGGCACGCGCTTCCCGCGCTCGCCCCTTTCGTGGAGGTTCCCATCCACGGTGGCGTCGTCCGCTCGGCGTGGATGGCGTCCCACTGGCGCTACGCGCAACGGCGTCCGCCTCGGACTCGAACAACGGCGTACACCACCGCTTTGCCGCCTTTTTTCCCTCCTCGAACTCCGCCCCTATCCGGAAGGTCACACGTGCTCTAGTCCCCGCTCGTCCTCTTCCATCTCGTCGCGCAGTTCGTCTTAACCACCCTATATCGCCACATCGGGTCGAGTTCCCGAGGTGTACAAGCTCTAAACCGCACCTCCGCGCCGCTTGGACCCCCGACACCATTCGGCGCCGCCACCGCCGAACCCGCCATACCCATCCGCGCCGCCGGCTTCGCGGAAGGCCCTCGTCAACTACATCATCCACTCTACGGCGGCGTCATGGTTGCACAGCCACGCCGCGACCTCCAACGCCAACAACGCTCGGCATATTGGGCTCATCTTACCCGACACCCCCGCATCTACAACACCGCCAGCGATGATGAAGGCTGCGGCTGCTGCGTTGCGGCTCCCGAACACGCTTAAAATGGCCGAAAGCAGCTCGTGAACTTCAGCTCGATCCTAGACGTCCTCTTTTTGTCCTCCTACATCGCAGAGCATCAAGACGAGCCAACGCCAAAAATGGTCCCGCTGACTCAGCACGAGGTGAGAGCTGAACGGCTGCACCACTACATTCCACCTCTTCGACACATTTGGCAAGACCCAACTCTCCCACTCCTACAAGCCCAAGCCCAGTGGGTGGAAGGCTATCGCGGTGTCCCGCACACGGCTGAGGCGCCCAAGCGGCTAAAGGCGAAGATCATTGCAGCGGCTTGAGGGCAAGCCGCAATTCAAGGAGGGGGAATGTTAGGGTCCGGCCCTTGTCATGGGCCAAGCCCACCGACCCAGCCCAAAGAAGCAAAGCCGGTTGCCAAGGCCAGCACAGCCTGCCTGACTACAAGAGGGAAGCTACGAAGAGGAGCATCGGCATCAATCAATTATCGAAAGTTATCGTGTTGTGTGTGTGGAGAGAGAGAGTTGTGTGTGAGAGAGGTGACCTCGCCGCCGCGCGGGTCGTGTATCGCGTATCCGGGAATCGAGTTGTGGTTAGTGAATCCGAGGGTTAAGTAACAGGCCTGTGAGGCATGACCATAAGGCACGGCACCGAGCTCGACAGCGAGGTCGTCGTCATCTGCACGCTCTTGTTGGTCGTCGCCGTCGTCGTGGTCTTCGGCGGCATGGAGACCACCGGATGAAGACGACGTGCGTGTGCCACTGCCACCACGGCGAGGTGCGCCGTCTGCGCCGCGCGCTACCGGCGCGGCTGCGTCGTCGCCATGGATCGGGGGAGAGAGGACGCACCGGGAACGCCAAAAACGAACATCGGAAGCGCAGGAGGTGATCTGGGATCGACCGTAACGCTGCAAAGCTTTGGTTGTGTAGCCACGGGATAGTAGTGTCCGAACCGATCACGACACGAAGGTACTGATCTTGTTTCGATCGGAGTCTGTAGCACAACAGTAGTTTTGCAATAGCATGGACGATTCCAAATCCACGTATGAGCCGAAAGAGAGCGAGCATTTGCAGCCCAGTAGCGTGGAGTCCCTTCCGTAAAGGCCGAGCATTCCTGGCACGCTTTTTTTTCTCGAACACAACATTCCTGGCACATTTCGGTGTGCTTTGTATTCGTCGGCCCAATAGCGGGGAAATCCAAAACAAGCTATTACTTAATCTCCTCTAAATTCGCCTAAAAAAACTTAATCTCCTCTAAAAAAGCTATTACTTAATACTATATTTAGAGAAAATTGGTTCCTTGGCCCTAAAAAAGTTTATCTTAGTGCCCTATTTTTTGTTAAACTTAGATATTTGGCCCCTGAAACGAATTTCATTTTGGTATTTGCCCTTTCCCTTAATTTGTTTCTTATACCACAGTCTCCCCGTTGTATAGTGCTTCTCCCTTGTATAAAAAGGAAACTAGATTATAAGAGAAGACTCTTCTAGTACTTTTAAAATAAGGAGATGCCAAGCTTAGAACCTAGGTGAGACGGGAGAGTCATGTGCTTCTCCCTTCTCTCTCTATATATATATCAAACTCTTGCACTACTACAGAATTGAACTTCCGTGGCGGGCATTTTAGATTTTCCGTGGCGGGCATAGGATCCGCCACGGAGCTAGGGTCACGGTTAATCGAACGATTAACCGCCGCGGACTCCTTGCCCGCCATGGAAAATCGATTAACCGTGGCGGGGCGTTTAACAAAAACCGCCACGGTTAATAGATTAACCATGGCGGGCATCGTTACGTGCCCGCCATGGTTAATGTATTAACCAGGCGGTTTTTGTTAAAAGCCCGCCACGGTTAATTAATTCAGGATTAATAAAAAAAAATAATTCAAAAATATTATAAAATTATAAATTATGATTTAAACCACATATTAAATAATAAAATAAGAGAATATTCACATAAATCTTAAACATGCATCACAATTTAACATTCAACTAACATGGACATTCAATTAAAGCACTTAGAGTTTAAAAAGTGACCACCACACATCAGAATTTACAAAACTCGATCGAACGATCGATTGCTCAATCACGTTTAGCTAGGTTACAACTCTGGGCCATCCCACGTATAGTCCTTCATGTCTAGCTTATTTCTCCAGTCCCGTAGTTCCCATAAGTCCTCGTTTCCCATAAGAGGAGCTAGCTTGAGAGGGAGAGAGAGAGAGGGAGATCAAAATTAGATCTCAAAAAAAAAGGGAGAGAGGGGGGAGAGAGGGAGAGAGAGGGGGGAGAGAGAGAGATAAGGGAGGGGGGGGAAGAGAGAGAGACAAAACCACATTCAATTAGATCTCAAAGAGAGGGAGGACCATGCAAAGGGAGAGAGAGAGAGAGGGGAGAGAGGGAGAGAAAGAGGGAGAGAGGGAGGGAAAAAGAGGGGAGAAAGAGGAGAAATACCCCTAGCGGTGCCAAACTTCAATCAAACCAAGGGGCAAAACCTCCCCCCCCCATGGTGTTTTTAGGGTTTTGAAGCTCAAAACCCTAAAAAATGACGAAATCCGTGGGGAAGAAGAAGGTTGGGGCTGTATTTATAGCCCAGCCTTTTCCGTGGCGGGCATTGTATTAAAACCGCCACGATTAATCTCCATTAACCGTGGCGGTTTTATTACAATGCCCGCCCGCGGTTAATCGACAACCGTGGCGGTTTTGCCTTCCCGCCGGGGGCTGCCAGGCCACCTATTTTCCGTGGGCGGTTTTTGAAATGCCCGCCACGGAAAATGATTTCTAAACACCATGCAAGTTCAATTCTATAGTAGTGTTGCCGACCGTTTCAAATAAAAAAATAAAAAAATGCAGTAGTGTCATAAGAAGGTATGGATCACATCAGACGATGATCAGTAGTTCACTACACATCAGTAGGTCACGTCGCTTGAGTCGTTCTTGCCCCTGATCCACAGTAGATGAGGATAGCCAGGAATCATTCGGCCGGCCTGGGTGCATTCCTCTTCAAATTTCACCTTCCCAGAGACTACGGCGCCTTTCGTTGCATCAAATAGGTTATCCATTTCACGCTCATCTTATCTGGACTTCACCAATGCAACAAGGTGATCAGTTTTTCCACGCTGCACTTTTCCGAAAAGAGATTGTCATTTACGCCCACCGATCGATATATGTCGCTGAGTGCGTGCTGAAACTCTTTTACAATAAACCACCTTTTCAACACTGAAACTTGGTACGATACGCCCACGCCTAAGTCGTCATTTTCATGTGATGGCGACGCGAACACCTGAGGACTTGCACTATCCTATCAGGTTCGTTTATTGTTCCATTCCATGAAGTGAAACCTAGCTATCATAGCTAAATCTTTTGTTCCCTACAGGTCAAATATATGAAAAGATTCGAAGCAGGCAAAGTACAACCAGTTTTCTTCCTACTGAAGAATATATACAATAAGCACACTTTTCTACTATTTCTTTGTGACTTGTTAACCGACTTTTTTTTTTTTTTTTGAGAGATTGACTTGTTAACGGACTTAGTAAACTAGTCAACTAACTATACTGTATAAACAGAGATATTATTTTTCTTAATGCAGAAGGATACTTTAGCAACATAGTACATCAGCCTGAATGCCTGTTTCAGCAAACCACCTAGTTCATGTAAAATTGCCACATAAATAATACCTAATACCTGTTTCAGCAAACCACCTAGTTCAAGTAATTATTTTTATTTTTGTATTTCTCTCTTGTATATAACATTCACTGCATGGCATGGAAGAATCTGTAAAAGCTATATGTAAACTACAAAGTTCAAAAGGCACCCCAAAAAAAGAATCATCAGCTGCATTGGATCGTGGACAATCGTTAAAGAGTATCTAGTAGGGTATCTCTGAAGGTGCAACAAAATGCAAAGCGTTGTGCAGTGGAAGTGGAACACATACGCCTGCACTCACCAACTGCCATCAGCACCACTAGGATTTGGTCTAAAGAAAAAACAAATGCACCCATTGCCCGTATATAAAATATAAAAAGGCGATGAACACTTGCCTGAAATGGAACCAAACGACGCTCATGAGTCTGTGCCCGGATCGTATATTATAAACATCTGAAAAGAAGTGTCGGCAAATGGTGCCTACTGCCTACGGGACTGAAATTCTGTGAACCAATGCAAATAGAGCCTGTGCCGTTGCTCTCACTCTCAGGCTGCATTCCACTCTCAGTGTTTTCAGTTGGGTGGTGATTCGATGGCGGTGGAAGAAAACTTTAATCCCTCTATGCAGCCGCCCTCTGCTCCTCAGTGCATAAAGGATTTGATTCTCGCACTGATAGATCGTTTCGGAGACATAGAGAATGAGTTATCTTGACATCTGGAGATTTCACTTTCACTTTTCTGAAAGCACAAAACAGGTTCACTGAGGGAAACTATTTACAGATTTATATAGTAAGATGAAACTAAAGCCAACTCATACATACGTATTAGCAAAAGCAATTCTAAAACGTGACAGTATTGGTTTGCATAATGTCTATCAGCATCAGACAGGCCATGCGTACGGACAAGGAAAACGATAGGGATGCCTCGTTATATTTTGTTTCCATAGATACATGTTAGATGCCACACTCTTTTCTATTTATTAATTGCGACTGATCAAGGTGATAAAGCCATTTGATGTGAAGGAGAAATGCAAAAGGAAGTCCACAAAAGGTTGAAGAAAACTAAAAATAAATATTCAGACTTTTTATCGAAACATGTAGTACAGTGGGTAGCACACACAAAAATAAAGATGCATGTCTTGTGGGCGAATTATTGCAACCAGCTGGACCAACTTTTTTTCCCTTGCCAACAAAAGATAACTTCAATTATGCTCTTCAATCCTCATCAGTCATCACCCAGGCCTACCTTGAGTTGTTTTTCTGTGGATGAAAAATATTCAGAGAGCAAAAGTACCAGATATATATGGGACTACAGAACAGTCAGGAGCAAGCACTGGGCATACAGTGGCATCACATCCGAATTGCAGTAGTGGCAATTCTGCAGCACTTCTTGATCCTATTTTTTCCTACTCTACCTACCTGATGAAAGGCTGCCTGTCTGTGCATGCCCTCACCTTCAATATCATGCACATTTATATATATACAAACACAACATTCTTGCAAACAGACAGCCATTTCTAGACACACAATGTGTAGTTAGACAGTGATGCGAGAACGGTGGTAAAAGTCGTCCATAACCCTTTTCCTTTTCCATTTCCACGAGCAAATGTTCGGATCGGACCAGATTTTCCACGAGTCCTTTTAGCAGAATCCAACTGAAAAGAAAAGCAGCTTTGGCTGATCCATCCATATATCTCCATGCACGCGTGCGGTGGATCAGGATCATCTCGACGACCGTACGTCTCGCGACACAAGATCGGAATATAGGAAAACGATGACGATCCGGGTAATCATCATCATACGCTAGTAGGGTGTAGCGTTGTAGGCACAAAAATCCTACTCCCTGCGCCGCACACACTGACAAGCCGGAATAGCTGACTTTACTCTGTCCGAGTGTCTTGAATTGAAGGCGTGCCAGTCAATTTGACCTGTTAATTGACAAGGAGGTAAACGTGAGATCTGGAAACATGCCGGTGAGACCAAGACAGTTCCGCATGTATGGCTCTAAGGCCGGATGTAAAGACATATAGCTATGAAAGCTATCTGTCGATGAATAATGAATGCATTCGGTAAACATATATGAAGATATGATGTAATAACAGCTGCCGAATGATCATAAAGACATGTATGAACAAATAAAGTCGATCATTATGATGTGCTATCGTAAAGCTCTATTGCATAGATCGAATCAATTGACAACATGATAAATAAAAGAATATAAATCATAAACATCATTATAGATATTCATGACACGTGAAAGCATAACCGTGTTCGGCAAGCTTGCCGAATCGGGGTCCATGAAGAAGGAACTACCCTACGTAAAAACCTATCAGATTAAACTGATCTCTAGTCCACCGGATGACTAGCTCTAGAGTAACCCAAAGATCTGTATCCACCGGATGACACAGTCCTGTCAAGATCTAAACGTATACGAACCCACAACATGTAACAACTTAGATTGATCTATCTCGGCTACGATAAACAGATAGATCTAGCGGCCTGATAAGATGAATAATGAAAGTACTAAAAGCAACTAGATCTATGATAAGATAAAGCCGAGACGTTTCAATCTAAATTGGGCAAAAAGTGTGTGCAAACATAATTAAATAAATAAATAAAACAGATAAGAACATGCACCACTTGGTAACTTAATGAATTCATTAGATTTGCCGATCTAATAAAGCCGATAACTAGCTCTTAGCCGGGACCTTAGCCCACGGATGGCTCATGATCGACAAAAGAACCCTCTTGCCCCTCGATAGCTTAAATCCGCTGGACGATACTAAGCGTGAACAAGACTTCTTGCAATAATCTAAATCCGCTGACGATACTAGACATGGTGCAAGGTTGCCGGTACTTTACGGAGGTCGGCGGGTCGATGAATCCTCTCGCAGTAGAGATCGGCGACACGACTGGACTCGAATGGTGGCGGAGCCAAGGCACGGAGCCGGGTTTGTTGTATTTGATTTGGTAGATCGTTTACGAGTTGCGGAGGTCTTATATTTATACCCCGGGCTTGACGAGTCCTAACTAATTACGAATAAACATAACGAAAAATATCTAGGTAAGATACATTGCCCTCCAAGTCTTCGACGTCGTGAAACTGCACGTGGCGTGGGCCCTCATCCTTGGATACCCTCCTTGATGCTCCATGTTTGCGAACCATCTGTTGCTCAGCTCCTTTCTCAGACTCAGGCTCCTAGCCGAATAACAGCGGCTCCTCAAATGATACAGCGTCAGCGCTTGTCATTTGCTAGCCGAATGACCTCTTTCCGAATCATCGTGTCTTTGGGCCATCAGTCATCCGTGCCTTACCAAATTTTGGTGTTAACAAGCGTTCACATGGACGGAGCCAGAGCGGCCGGGCCGGAGTGGCCGCCGCCGGCGTGCGACCAATAGAGCGCTAGCTGCGTCGTCGTCCCTACATGCATGTTGTGAAAGGCAAGGTTAATGGAGGTCGCCATCTGCTCGTGGCGAATGTATGTATGAGGAGTGTTCGCGGCGGCGCGATCGTGGTGATTTGGATTTGTGCCGATCTCGATCGTAGGGATTTTGATTTGTGCCGATCTCAGGAGGGGACGCCGGCCATTGCACTGCCCAAGTGGAGTGGAGATGCATGCAGTGCGCGGGAGGACCAGAGGTACATACTCGTACGTGTGGCTCCTTCTCCGATTGTGGATGCCCTGTTGTTTCAAGCGTCAGTCGGCTAACATGTGAGTAGCATTTAGCTTTGAGAACATGCATGTACATGAACCTGATGTTGACCTTTCAAAAAGAAAAACACCTGATGTTGTTGCACGTGTATAGTCTAAGGCCTACTCCCTCCGTCTCAAAATAAACGATGTTTTGGGTTTTTCGTCTTGTGCTTTGACTCGATTTGTAGAAAATACGTAGAAGATTTAAATCTCCAAATAAATTTGTTAAAAACTAGATCAAAAGATCTTTCCAATGATACTAATTATGTAATATAAATATTAATCCTATTTTAATATATAATTGCCGGCAGATGTTTCTCGAAGCCCGAAGCGTCGTTTATTTTGGGACGGAGGGAGTATGTGTAGGGGCAGCTCCAGCGTGAGAGGCGAGAGAATCTTGTCCAACAACTACAACTTTCTGAAATCGGTTTTGCCATGGTTCGATGCACACAATGTGAGCATCGCTAGAAAGAACAACTAGTGGGGACCTAGCAGAGTAGAAAATAAAAAAAAAGTAGACGTTGTTCACTGTTGTGGGAAGAACAAAGTATTGTGCACCAGCTTTTTACTCTCTTAGTTTGAACCATACTCAAGAGCCGATTCGAAGATTCAATCGGTACCTGTAGTGTGCAAGCGAACCATCCTCGTTCTCTCTCTTCCCTCGGTTTTGCTTTCCGCAGCACATTGGAGGTGTTCTTAGCAGGCTACATCAACTTCGTTACTGTTCATGCAGTGTCTCGCTATCTTGAGTTTGTATCTGGTTCATTTTGTTGCAAATTGTTTCAACGGCTTCACGCTACATCACAAATGTAATTTTCTTGTCTATCAACTTCACTATCTTGATAATTAAATTTTCGAAGGCGTTCATATCTCATGGATTAAGTAAAATCATGATATTGATCATGGGTATTGATATCTCAAGGAATTCATAACGACTTAAGTACAATCATGGTATTGATCAAATCGCCATCTAACATTCACTGGTACGGGGAGGGGGAGCAGGAGTGCAGCAGTCAATCGACCGATCCTGTTTCGAATTTGTCACAACATTTTCGAAGGAATTCATATCTGGTTAAACATCACAAGATCTCTTCTTCCTTCCTCGAGCATATACATTTTTCATCTTTGCAAAGTTACTGCAGAATACATATCTGTATCTCAGCCTTTGTTCTTGCCTATTTCAGTATATGGTTATATCACCCACTCCTGTTAGATTCTTTTTTCTGTGCCCTTGTCAGCATAAGTACGACGAACGTGTCAAAAATAGCTAGTGATCAGCTTCGCCGGATTAGGATTAGTCCGTCTCTATGACGTCAGCCAGACACCCCCAATGCAATGCAACGAACCACACTACACCACCGTGCACGCTTCGTCCTGCACCTTGCCGCCACCGCCGTCGCCGTCGAGCCGGCCGCTCTCCTCGGCGTCGTAGCTGGCGTGCACGCTGTAGAGCACGTAGACTAGCAGCGCGGCGGCGGAGAAGATGGCGAAGCGGACGTAGGAGGGTCGGTCCAGCGACCCCAGCAGGAAGACGTTGAGGAACACGGACGCGGCGGGCACCCACGGCATCCCGGGGACGCCCCACAGCTCGGGGACGCGCGCCTGCGGCACCAGCGCCTGGAACGCGGCCACCGTGGCCACCGCCAGCGCCGCGCACGCCGCCAGGAGGCCCCCACGCATGCCCCGCGGCTCGGCCGGCGCCAGCTTCCACGCCAGCGTGAACGCGAGTGCGGTCATGGAGAAGACCACGAGGAACGCGAGCGTCGGCCATCTCGCGCCGCCGCTGCCGGCCTCGGAGACGGAGCTGCCGACGTAGCGGCGGTACACGACGCCGTTGGCCACCATGTAGAAGACGAAGAGCGTACCGATGCAGACGAGGTTGAGCAGGATGTCCAGCTCCGTGAACAGCGCCAGCGCCGCCGTGAAGACGCCTGCATGTATATATGCAAGCGAGTCAGCCACGCGCCGCCCGCCGTCGCCGGCGTCAGAATGCCAAATTGAAGAGCTAGCTGCAACGGACGGAACCGCGCACCGAGGAAGGCGGAGGCGTTGACGGGGGTGGCGGTGCGCGGGTTGACCCGGGCGAGCCACGCCGGCATGACGCCGGAGCGGCCGATGACGCACAGGTACCGCGCCTGCCCCAGCATGGCCACCATGAGCGAGGTGAGGATGCCGAGGCTGGCGCCGGCGCCGATGACGTTGGACACCCACCCGCACCGCTCCCGTCCCTTGAACGCCCCCGAGAACGGCGCCTCCGGGTCAATCTGCAGGTAGAAGGGAATCACACGATCGAAAAAGGTAGTGAAAATCTGAGTGCTTTTCCTTGTGTTAACATTTACGGAAAGTGGATTCGATTCATCCTAAAGCTGAGGGGCCGGGGACATGGAACAAACAGAAGCCGGTGCCAGGAATCAGAAGCAGATGCAGTGGCTGCAGCACCAACTCCTCTATGAACTAGCCCAATTGACCATATATTCCACAACAAGATGGAATTGGGAGGCCTCCAAGGTCCGTCGTGTACTGTAAACCAGTACTAGCAGCATCAAATGAAACGTGTTATGTGCAACTATAGCCACCCAATCAACCTTTAGAGGTCATATCCCCATTATTCTCACTCTGATTCTCAAATGCTGATATGTTAGAAGGAATCTTGAACTAGGCAGAATTTCAGCATCTTCAAACTTTCATAGACTACGGCGGTGAGGAGAACAAGGTGTCAGTGACGCATGGGCCCGCCCGGCAAAACGACAGAGTACGTACCGCGTCGTAGGGGAGGAGCATGGACATGGATGCGGCCATGAGGCAATAGAGCACGGTGACGACGACGACAGACCCCGAGACGCCGACGGGGATGTCGCGGGCGGGCCGCTGCACCTCCTCAGCCATGGTGGACACGGCGTCGTAGCCGATATAGCTGAGGTACACCATGGCGGCGCCGTTGAAAACTCCCACAGCGCCGTGCGGGAAGAACCCACCGGCGCTGCGTGACGGGTCCGCGGGGCGCGTCAGGTTGCGCGCGTCGCCGTGCCGGAACCCCATGCCGATGACGAAGAGGATGAACGCCACGTGCACCGCCGTCAGCACCATGTTCACCGACGAGCTCTCCTTGGTGCTGTAGCAGATGCACACGGTGATGAGGAGGATGACGGCGACGGCGACCAGGTCCACCTGGTTGAACCCGTCGGGAAGGCCGTGCACGGTGATCCGCCACTGGGTCGGCGCGTCCAGGCCCACCGCCGTGCCGAGGTATGCTGTGAAGCTTCGCGCTACGGCGGCGTTGGAGAAGACGTACTCCATGATCAGGTTCGCTCCCGTCAGGAACGCCGCCAGCTCACCTGCAGCAGTAGTCGTCGTCAGTCTGCCCGAGGTCACCGGAACGAAGTACACCTACTGACGGATCGAGGACCATGCGAATTTGCACGGCAAATGCAGGCTGAAAATGACCGTGACCTTGTCCTTCAACAGGTCTTGGCTTTGCGTCGGTGTCCGGATGTGGGTAAAAGGGCAAACCGTCTGGGCCCGTGATAAAATCTGTTGGACGTCGCCGTCGTCCCAGTCCTTTACCGTTCAATTCGTGGCAGGTATAAATAGCAACCAATTGACATACCGTTCGTGTTCCTCTCTACTTTTTATGTTTGATTTGCATTGGAAGTGCACTATTACGAATTTACGATGATGATTTCGTCTTGTTTTTTTTTTGATAAAAAAACAGGGCCAAATATATGTTTATTAGTCTAGTGCCGTGCAGTCTCGTGCCGGACAAATTTGGCATGCAAAATACCAACAAATGGGTCCAGCTTGAGCAGCTACCGGGCATAAAGATCGAGCAGCAACACGCCTCGTAGCAAAGCAATTGGATAAACCCAAGACGTATACAATACTATACTACACATGCAACAAGATATACTATACTACTGTATACGCCATGGGTTTATTATTTCAAGAAAAGAAAAAGACGTTTCATTCGTCATGAAAAAAAAAGGAAAAAAAAAGGCATTTCTTTAATCGACGGATGGACGTGTGTGTGCATGTCATCACTCATCACAGCTCACAAGCATTTGTTTTCCCTCAAAAACAACAGCTCACACGCAGCTAGCTCTCGCGGCACCGCAATGCATCACGCATGCCGTGAACCGGACGAACGGAAACCAACCAACCGACGCCAGGCCGCCGCGCGCCGTGGCGTCCGGCCGGGCGTCCACGACGACGAACAGAACGACTCACTCACTCACCGAAGGTGACGCGGAGGTAGCTGAAGGCGCCGCCAGCGACGGGCAAGTCGACGGCGAACTCGGTGTAGCAGAAGGAGGAGAGGAGCGCACAGAGCCCCGCAATGGCGTAGGACACCACGACGCCGGGACCCGCGTAGAGCCGCGCGGCGGCCCAGTGGTGACGAACACCCCGCGCCCACCATGCCGCCCAGGCCCAGGCCGACGAGGTCCCACCACCGCAGCGCGCGCGCCATGTCGGCGCCTGACCGCGCCCGCACGCGGCTCAGCTCCTCCTGTGGCGACGTCGCGGCGAACGCACGGCGTGATAGCCGACGTGGCGTCTGCGCTAAAAGCGCGGCCGTACGCGCGCCAGCTCGCGAACGAGGAGGAGGAGGATGTCCCGGTGCCGTCGATGGCGGCGCTCGCGGCGATGGTGGCCGCCACGGCCGGGTGGTTGTGGTGGTGGTGGATGGCGTCGGACGATGCCATCAGCGCCGCGCCCTTGTCCATGGCCGCCGCCGCCGCGAAGCACACGCACGCGCGCGCGCAAAAGGGGTTGGTTGCTGGTGGTGGGAGCGGTGGCGGCGGCGGGAGTGATCAGGGGTGTTTGGAGGAGAAGATCGGGGCGGAGGAGATGTGTGTGCGTGTGGCGAGGGCGAGGGGTGCGCGCGGTTTATAAAGAGGCCGGGCTGGGCGGGCACGGGTGGTGGCAACTGCCACTAGCAGCCACTAGCACTCTCTTGGGTTATTCAGGAACGAGTCCCTGAACCAAAATCGGCGTCACGTACGCGTGCGGCGAGAAAACGGGCTGAAAACGGCGAGAAAACAGCCAAACGACTGGCACTCGCCTTGCATGGCGCGGACGGACTGACCTCTGTACTCCGAGAGGCGACGACACGGGCAGGAGCAGGACTCACGTGTGTGTGTGTGTGACGCCGACGCGACACGGATCTGCCACTGTCGTACGATGGAGTACTGTACGGGTTGGCTGACCTCTCCCTCTTTTAGCTCCATCGATCGCCGCGCCGCCCTTCACCGGCCGGGAGCAGACCGGAAGCAGATCGAGCTCCAGAGCTGCATGGGTTGCGCGGGCGGCTGGCAGGCGTTGGAAAGGGGAGGAGCTGGCAGGGACAAGGGCGAAGCCAACGGAGCAGGACGATTCTTCGGCTGGGGCCTACTTACTACGGTGGTTGGGGAGAGCTCTCCGTGAGGAATCTGTCGTATCGCGCCGACCACCCTGGGTAGGCCGGCTCACCACGCCAGACGGCCCGCCGCCGCTGCCTCGCCGGTGACGGCGATGCAGGCAGCAACGGGGCAGCGCAGTGGTGGTTGGTGGTTTGGCCGGGCGGGGAGCGAGGCAGCGGCGGCGCCGCCGACCAGGCCCGGGCTAGACTCATTCGGAGCGGGGCGCCATGGCCGAACTTTTGGAGCTCAGAGGTAGGGTTACTGTTCGCGGAGAGGCAGAAGAAGAGAGGGGGGGAGAATGCGACGCCTTTGGCGCCCTAGGGTTTGCAGGAGCTCCGACGAGCCCTAGGGGCGGGGCGGAGGTGGTGGCGGCGGGGCGGCGGTGGGAGGAAGAAAAAAGAATGGGGCGTCGGGAGAGGCCGTTAGGTGGGCCGCCCAGCCCAAGTGGGCGGTAGATAACACGCCCGCTCTCCGTCCTCTCACTAGCGACCCTGTCGTATACTCGGGGCATACTTCATAGTCCATACTACTACTAGTATACAAATAGTTACATCCCTCTCACCACACGGTAGGCAGAGGAGGCGTGAACCAACTTCTTCAAAACGTACGTATTTAAAAAAAACTATACCTGGTTTATGATTTATTTTTTTTACAACAGGAGAAGTGCATGAACTTAACGATGTCAATGGGTACCCAATATCCATACCCAAAACCACGTACACATTATTTTGGGAGGGTATGGATTATCCAGTTGCTAATGGGTATGGGTAGGTTATCCGTGGATATTACTTGTTTAATCACGAGGAGCCCTCCATCGGCTTTGGCGAGCTACGCGGTCCTCATGGAAGGGTCCCCAGACATGAACCGATGCATGGTGCGCGTCGTCTAGGGGATGGGACTGCGGCGGCGCCACGACGGCGTCACACAGCGCGCCGCCGCGTGAGCTCACGCTCGCCTTCTGCATGTTCAAGACGCCGGCGCCTTGTGAAGCAAGCCTCTACTACTGGTCCACCTATCCCCAGGGAGTGGGGAAGAGAGGACATGTGTGAGATTCAGATGGCCTTGGCAGGTGGCGCGGTAGAGGCGGAGCGGTCGGCGAGGAGTTCCTCGGTGGCGGAGGCGCCGCCACCAGTGGTGGCGCTGGCGTTGGTGGGGGAGTCCGGGTCGTAGTTGGGGTCGGGCGCGCGGTCCATGGAGTGGCGGCCGGTCTCGAGGCAGGGCTTGCGTGCCATCTTGATGGTGATCCAAACAGCACCACCGCCCGCGATCACGATGACCCATCACCACCGCCCCCATCGTGATGAAATTCTTCTTGTCCTCTACGCGGACGACGGATCCGGTGGTGTGCTGGATGATGGCATGGAGTGTCGACGGGACGGGGTAGAACCCGAGGAGACCATAAACTTCTACCCGGTCACGACAAGTCAAGACGCGGCATAGGTATTGGTTATCCATATCCATCGGAGATTCCCCTCACGGGAATTCGGAATGGGGAATCTACGGGCATAGGTATGGGTTCACCCGTAGCTTCCCCAACGACATTATCGTTAATGAACATGGATGCTTAATATATCTTCCTTTTCAAAAAAAAACTTTAACCAATTTAGAATAAATGTATAACTATTTATAATAATACCATATAATTCTATTAGATTAATTATGAAAAATGTGAATACTATTTACCTTCAACTTGGTCAAACGCGCAATCTATAGTTGTGTTCTTTTTTTCGGGAGAGAGGTACATAAAAGTGTCATCGAAACGAAACTTGAGTGCCTTGGCCAACATACCCGCCGCCGGGTGCATGGTGCTAAATTTAGAATGAAAATCTTCAAGCAGCTGCAGGCAAGCAAATACCGACGGTTTTCCACTGATTTCACGTCTGATTGGGAGCGGGTGGTGGCCGAAACCCGGAAATCAGAGATAACTTATGGATGGTGTACACACGCACCCGTGACATACAGAAAGGAGCAACTTGAAGCTTTTGCCTTTTGTCGTTTTGGACAGGACAGGGAAAGAAAAGAAGCTGCCAAGTTGGAGATCGATGCTCACGCACGTACACTGTAGTACATAACTGTCTCCAATGGCGTTCTTGTGAAGCGCTAGCTGGTACTCCCTCCTTCTAAAATAAAAGTGTTGTTTTAGGTTTTGTTGATGTGTTGTTTGACCATTCGTTTTATTTAAATTATTTATATAAAGATTATTTATTTTATCATGACTTTTTTATCATTAGAAATAATTTAAAAATAATTTATTTATTTTATAATTTATATAATTTTTGTAAATAAAACGAACGGTCAAATATAATGTCTCTTCCTAAAACGACACTTTTTTTTTTAGACGGAGGGAGTATAAAATCTCTTTTGGGCCTTGCAACTTCTGTACTCCCTACAAATAGTGCATCGTAGGAATCCACGTAATGCAATGGCCGACAAAACAAAAATATATCCGTTCCAGAGTCCAAAGTCGGTCCAAACCATTATTACTGGGTCTACTCCTATATTTAAACCCAAAACTTGATGCATGTACCCCTTTCATTTTTGGAACCACGTTACTATAGTATGTGCTTTGACTTCATCTACTTATTTTTGTCTTGAAGTGGGTAGTTCAAATGCAGAATTTGTGGAGTTGCTTTAGATTACCTTTTATAGTAGCCTATATGCAGTGGAACTCCTTTAGATTTTTTCCTGGATGATAGTAGACACAACTAATTTAGAGAGTAACTTTAAATTATATTTTTATAACATAAATAATATAGATAGGTAATTTAGAATAGGTTGTCATGGATTAACTTAGATTATTTGTGGCATTTACAGTGGCATAATGGCACTTGGGGATATACTAAGGATATTTGCGCCTTATATGCTAGCATAATTGGCATTTGTGGCCAATTTACATGAACACTACCAATCATGTCACTCATCCATATATATTGCCCAGGTGGGTAATTTAGATCATAAATCTAGATGTAGATTTAGCGGGTTATTTATCTTACTACTTGGTACTAATTGAAAGCCTCCATATCAATATTATTGAGATGTATTCGGGAAAAATATAAATTCTAAGAATTGTCACAAAAAAATCGAAATATCTGGCCATCATTTTTCTCTAGACTCTAAACAAAACTAATAACAAAAGCCACTAGACATGTCGTTTTTATCAAAATATCCACATTTCTTACATTATGGAAACAACATAAATACCTATAAATAAATTTACATCTAAATTACCCACCTATTTGGACAATAAAAAACATGTAAACCTCCATAAAAACTAATTACCTTGCCACTATTAAATGATAATCTAAGAAACCCCGAGAAGGTTTGTGTGGAACCCGCTCTAATATGAGACCACTTTCGCTCTCGCTCTCTCGAGCGTGTAGTAGCTCCCAGTAGTATCGCCGCTGTAGTTCCTCCTCCTTCCCCTTCCTTCCATCTTCCTCCATCCAAGCGACCTTCCTTCATCCGCCAAGAAACCACCTCCGGCCCCGCCCTCCATCCCGGCGAAGTTCGCCACGATGAGGGTGGGAGGGCCGGGTTCCCCTCCCTCAGAGTTCTCTAGTGCTTTGAGGACCATGCTCCTCCTCCTCATGCCGCCGTCTTGGAGGTGGGCACGACTTTCTGCGGTCATGGTGAGTGATGGGAGTCTCCTCCGGATCGGCGACGTGAGTATTTCAATAAAGCCCCCTACCAAGCTTGTGCTTCTTCCTACTTTGCTCCATGGAAACGGGTGGTCGCATGGTGCCGCTTCCAGCCATGTCCTTGGGCGAGTGCATCCTGCGGGTTGAAGGCGCCGAACGTGTGCATCGGCATGCCTTCTCGGCCTTCTTCTACACCAGCGACAAGAGGAGCATGACGATGAGCTCGCGCTCCTTCCGGCTATGGTTGGGTGGTGTCCGACCTACGGTGCGGACCATGCCTTTCTCTCCTTGGCGGAGATTACCATCGAAGATCGAGGGCGGCGGCAAGTTCCGACGCGGTGTCGGTGTCCATGCAGCGGCTTAGCGTCCATCTTCCCGACAACGATGGCGAAGCCAAGGTCCATCCTCGATGCTCTGCGGTTCGGCGGCGGCGCTATTGGAGGCGGGCGACCACGAGGCGTGGGCGGATGCGGCTCCGCGTGCGGCCGGCAATCCATCTACGCGGCCGCAGTGTCGGCCATTCCCTCCCGGTGGTCCATGCGATCCCAACAGCTTTCACTCTTGGTGGGCCACGCATGTAGCCGACTACAACACGTTGCATCTACGCTGTCTTGCATGCAAGCGTCCCGTGGAACACCTCCTCGCCGGATGCCGTGTCGCACATGCTTTGCGGCCTGAAGCTTCAGTCCCGATGATCCGCTCTTCAACCGGACAACTACTTCTAAGGTATTCTTTGCGGCGAATCGCGCCTTCCCCGGGTGCTTGGCTCGAGTTTCTTCTCAAATCGGCGATGTCATAGATATCCTTTGGATGCCAATATGTTTTTTCCTCGATGCCTCTGCCAACCCACTCTTAGCCATCGCTTTGCGAGGCCGGTCCATCTGGGTGCATGGGTCTTGACGCCTCAAGTGTACCCCTCTCCCCGCGGATTCGTCCTCTTTGGTACCTTAGTGGATGTTGTTGTTTCTTTTTTGTCTCTCGGACCTCTATGTATCTCGCTTCTCTTTTGAGGACTGTTACAATTCGCTTTTAATATAATATATGTTATTATCAAAAAAAAAAAGTTGGTTGCAAGCACTCTGGAATTTGAGAGTCCTTTGCGGTAAACAATGATTATTAGAGATAAATATAATAATATACTCTCCTCAGGTTAGCTCCCACGACCACTCCTTAGACCTCTAGCATCGATGACGCACACATTATCACATCTAGAAATATATGATAGGGGTAGCTCCTTTTTTATTTTCTACGTTTAGCCCATCCTCTAAGCTTTGGCTCTGGTGGTGAAATGAGAGGCTCAAGCCCATACCGCCCTAATATTGGACCCGCCCCGAGATCTGGAGTCCTGTGTTGCATGTTTAAATGACTATTTACCTTGTACATAGTAGTAATTTAGTATGCTACCTAAAATATTTGTTTTAATAAAATGCACAATGAGAGTTTTGAATAAAGCTATATATATCCCAACAAAAGAAGTTTTAACTTAATATGAGGCTCAATATTTGTAACACAACTAATAAGATCAAATTTAAAGTTGAAAATTGATATGGAGGGTACACTCTTGTTTTATGCGTGGTTGATTCTAAATCCAAATCAGAGATGCCCCTGCTTTTGGGGGAATCCAAGCAAGATGCGCGTGAAAGGCAGTTGGTTGAATATCCACCCTATCCGTTTATCCCGAAGACGAACGTCGGCGCCATTAACGAGGCACCCATACCCATACCCATCAGCCATCACAGCCATGCAGTAGCCCCAAACCTAACTGGAGTGCTGTGACCAGCTACTGCAGTATGGATGACAAGTGGACCTCCGACGGCGACAAGCTACCCGTAGCGCTCGAGCGGCGTGCCCATGCCCATTCGCCGTTGCTGGTTTTGCTTGCCGGAAACGCCCTCCTATCTTGCGCGAAAACCCGTGCGTTGCCCCTTGCGATAGGGCAACTCAACAACGCAGCCCGGATGCAGCCGGCAGCGGCTCGTGCGACGAGACGTGACGGCCGACAGCCACATTGCGGCTGGGCGGCGGGCGCCATCATATCTTTCCTTGTCCCTGTGCGTGCATGCGTGACCCCATTGGCTTTCTGCTTTCTGACACGACGGCTCACTGCTGCCTGCCTGCGGCTGGATGCGAGGGTGGGCACCGCCTGGTCGGCGAGCTTGGCCGGCCACAGAGGGACCACTCCGGCCGCCTTGCACGCCTCTCGAGAAGAAAGCCGGCCACCACCGCGCTCTCGCGCCCGGCCCCTGCGCGCGTTCTTGGTCAAATGGTCGTGGATGGACTCGCCGTCGCACCCAGGGAACGCGGCGAGCGGACGTGTGCATGATGTAGTACTGGTACACACGCAAGGAGATTGATTGATGAATCTCAGAAGAGACATGAGTGTATGCTTGGAGTCATCGTAGTACTGGTACACACGCAAGGCTCATCGTTGACTTGTAGCTTGCACGTCTGGTTCGTCCATTCCTACGCGTCTGTTATTGTTCTGTTCAACAATGCAATGTATATATATAGTTGTAATTATAAGATTATAGAGTAATATACTTACGATATGATGGACGTCGGCAGATCGATCAACAAGTTGACGCGCATGCATGATGCATGCAGCCAAAAAGAAGGGGAAAAGAAGAGCAACACGGCCATGCGCATGCAGAGTTTGTTGCGATCCTCATCCATGGCCCGGACGATCCGTGACGATCCTCGTCGGCCGGTGGTGGTGGTGCTGCAGCTTGCGGTGGCCGGAAAACGACGAGTTATAGGTACTCCTGCTGGATTCGGATGAGATTATGGAATTTATACGCTAAATAAAAGAAAAGAGATGAGATTAAGGAATGGGTAAGACAGACGCGTTGCCGCTTCTAATGATGATCTATCTAATCCTTGTCGCCTTTCTCGACCAAAACCACTGTGCTATGCCCACGTACAGTACGGCAAGTCGTTAAAAGCGACCGTGCCTACCTATCGGTAAGGTACGCGGTGTTCCTGTTCCGATCACGACGCTGCCGCCCCCACTGCATTTTTTAATTATATTATTATTACCACTCCTATATGCACTTTCTCTCTGCATACTACTGCATTTATTTGTTCATTATATTAATTGTTGCAATTTGAATGTTAAGTACGTGTATATTGCACACCTTATTCAATATATACTCCCTCCGTCCCTTTGAAAGTGTCGTTTTTACTTTTGGTTATTGGTTATTGAGTTTGACTATTCGTTTTATTTAAAAAAATTCTGCAAATAATAAATTAAATAAATAATTATTAAAGTATCTATAATAACAAAATAAGTGATAACAAAATAAATAATATTTATATAAAAATTTGAATAAGATGAGTGATGAGTGATTAAACAAGATGACACGGAAATCAAAGTGACACTTTCAAAGAGACGGAGGGAGTACGTTCTTTTTGTGTTTTTTTGAGATTTAGCATGGAGACTCCAAAATGATGCTGACGTTAGTAATAGGGAGATTGTTTTCATGCATGCATATCATCTAGATGGTAATTCATTTTCCTGCTATCCACTCCTCAGCCTAGCCGCCGAGCCTTGCATTTCAACTGACATCTATTATTTTTCTGTTCCTGCAGAAGATGTCATTAAATAGTATTTTGTGAACAAGCTAAAACTAGAACAAGAAAACGGGCTAACAACTTTTGGTCACCAACCTAATAATAGGATTGTGTCGTCTAGATAACGGAGAAGTTCCGATTTCAAACCTCTTCAAAGAAGAGGCGCATCAATCCACCAAAATACAATTCAAGAAACAACTAAACACAGTTTAACAATAATTATTGACCAGTAATAAAAGATCTGAAAGCAATCCACAGGAAGCAAAGAAATGCATTGCTACGGTCTCTAGATTTTTTTTTTTTGACTAAATGGTCTCTAGAAGTTGGCATGCCAAAACTAACCAATCCAAGGAAGGTTTTTGTTTATCCATTGTTAATCATTCCTGCTAAGGCAAATTGCCCAGCAAATTGCTGCAACAATTCGATCTTGTCAGTAACAATGACCTAAGACTCTGACCCCTAGTTTACACCAAGAGTTAAACGAATTATTTGTACTCTTTGGAGGTTCAATGTCTAATACATAGTGCACCGCTTGCCACTGGGCTCTGGCATAATGGCACTCAGAGAAAAGGTGCAGATATAGTCTCCGACTTACTTAAAAAGCAGCAAACTTTAGTACCACCATTCCATTTTTTTCTATCTAAATTATCCTTGGTAAGAAAAGGCTAACAGCTTTTGGGTCACCAACCTATTAGGACTGTGTGTCTAGATAGTTACTACTACTATATATATATAATAACCCCATGCTAATGATTCTTGCCTATAATTTTTTTTTTTGATTTTATACTGAGTCAAAAAGAAAAGACTAAATAAAGCGTGTAGCTAAACTAGTGCCATCCACATCAAAATGATACGTCGAAATGTTGTTTATATATTGATAGCAGCTTGTGGCATATATATAGTGATGGACCACCACAGAAGCCGATCTTCCACCTAATCGCCATTATCTTAGGACCAGATTGTTGATGCCTACACTCCAAAAAGCGACACTATACTACTGCAACCGCCCACAGTTTTGCATTGCTCATATGATTCACAAGACATTTCAGCAAGTTTGTATTTGTACTACAGTATATATAAATAAACCTAGCTAGTTCCTCTGGTTTTAGTATTAGGCGAGAAGAATTCTGGTTTCTGGTATTGAGGATCACTTTATTTTTTTAGCTAAAAGCATAATATCGGTTGGCTAGGATATCTTGAACAATAAAGTATGTGCAAGAGGCGAAGGATTTGTTTTTATTATTTGCTATATATGCAGAGGCTTGGGCATATATTCTTGCTATCATGGTACAAAGCAAATAAATAAATCTGCAGACAAATATTCTCCAAGATCTGGCCTATTTTTAACAACCTCAACAGAGGTATTTATCCCTGTTCATGCATGTCGTTGTTGACAGGAAAGTAGTATCAGTACAGAGTATGGTTCCAGACTTCCAACCTGGACCCATCTCATGGGAATCAAATAACTGATGGACCAACCAATTGTTCTGCATAGTACACATTAGCAACCATCCATTGATTTTCCACTGCATACTATACTATAGCAAATCAACATCTTTTAATTGTTCTGAGTGATGCTTAGACACATTAATAATTAGTATTTGAAATCTGATGCCCTACTGATCGGCCATTTATTTAGCTATATAGGTAGGAAAAGATTGGAAACCCCGGCCGGCCCACAAGGTTTAAGTAGCTGTTCGGCGCCGCAAGCAACAGGAACCGATGGATCGATCATCTTGTTTTTCAGTGATGGTCAAGCTGATGGTCCAGACACATATGGGGACCGACACACGCTAATTAGCTCACAGCAGTCGCCCGTAAGTACACGTTACACTTTCATCTTACGCCCAAATGATTGTAAGGTCGGTCGGTATTGGGAATCAGATCACACAAGGCATCATATCGGTTAGTTGGAACATCAGAACCCTTTCACTTCAGTTCTAGCTTGTCGATGGATCGATTCCGCCGATCCCCTTGGCCGGCTGTGCAATCTGCAATATATATCAGCATGCGTTCGTGCAGTTAGAAATGCTCTGTGACATGAGAGCCTGAGGCCATGCCGTCCAGGGCAGGCTCCACCACAGCATGCAGATGTAGATGTCTCTCTACAATTCAGAATAGTCAAGCTCTAATCAGGCCGTACGTTTTTCTGCAGTTTCTAGATTATGTGTTGCGTCATGCTTACTGATTAATTTGCACTGGCTCCAGAACCTTAATTAGTTTCTTCACTGGATGGACAGCTAACGAATCATGCATGTATATATATACTGATGGATCCAAAGGTGATGCTAGTTGATGGAAGAGCTATCAATTCACCATCTGATGCTAGTTGATGGAGGAGCTATCAATTCACCATCTGATGCTAGTTGATGGAAGAGCTATCAATTCTCCATCTGATGCATGATTTGCATATCAAGGAAAGTAGGAAAGCGTTCATCAGAATTCAAAGGGAGAAGAGAAGATGACAGTATACAATATTAGTGCAGTTTGAGGCTGGAGCTCCAACGTCTAACCTCGTGCGGAAGCAAAGCATCCCTTAAATTGATGGTCTATCGTCTACTTCCTCCGTTCTAAATTATAGTTCACTTTGGCTTTTCTAGATACATTAATTTTGCTATGCACTTAGTTATACACTATGTCTAGATACATAGTAAAAAAAATAAATCTAGAAAAGCCAAAATAAACTACAATTTGGAACGGAGGGAGTACTGCTGACCATGAGCTAGGGATCGGAGCTTCTACTTCTAGCTACTAGCAGGTAGTAGATGGAGCCCCACAAGTGTTTTGTAGCTGGAGCCATCAGCCATCCACCGCCGCAAACAGCCGATCATCTTTTCCCCGCGCGAAAGCGAATGCGAATGCGCATGCATATGGTCCACGGCACGGGACCAGCAGCTGACAGCAATCACCCGCTATGTACGTATCCCTGTCCAAATGATTAGGCTTGGGGCCTTGCAATCAGACAGAGAGCAGGCTTGCATGGTTGGAACTGCACAACCCTAGTTAGCTGGGGGTCCATCTTCATTCGCGAGCTGCATTTGTATACTCCTCCTACTCCTGAGTAATGCATGGTGCAGTCAACTTGTGCATGGCACATTGCAATGCCTGTGTCAAGGGACCAGACTACAACCAGGCTCCACCCAGCCCAGGCACCCACAACTAGCAATGCGAACGGACACACACAGTTGTAATATACAGAGGTCGCTAGAGCTAGCCCGTATCTTTCAGAGGGACACTTTTCTTGCTTTCTCTGCAGAGATAGATTCATGATCTTAAGATCTTGTGCGTGTACTTTTATGCCTGTTGATGATGTAGCTCACGAACCTCCAAGTGCACACAGCGGCGGCAGCAGCAACAGCCAACGGATTAGCTGTCACACTAGCATACAGTCAGTGCTGGACGGATGGCCTATTCGGCTATTCATTATTCCTACTTATATATTATAATCAGTTAGGACCAATTATAATAATTTAACACGCGGAAATTTATGTTGGTGTTTCGAAATGAGTGAGCGCGGAGGTGAGAGAAAGCCCATCCACCCCAACCCCGCCCCTCGCCCTCGCCGCCGCCGCCACCAGCCCAACCATCACGCCATCCCTGCAGCCGGCCCATCCAGTCTCGGTCCCCCAGCTCACCCTTGCAGGGAGCTCGGGGTTCCTCGACGGGAGGAGAGGAATCTGAAGAGGAGAGAGAGGTGGTGGACTGGGACGACGACTCGCCGCCGAGCTGGAGGACATTGAAGACGGCGGAGGCTTCCATGAAAGCTCTGCGGCCGGATGCGGGAGAGGGACTGCGGATTCGGCGGGTAGAGGTGAGGGCGTCACCACCACGGTAGCAGGCCGGTGAGTCCTCGGCGGCATCCGGGCATCTATCTGGCGGCGGCGTCGGGCAGGCCCAACGTGGGAGAATCGGCGGCGCCATGGCGTGCACCGCCCATGGCCAAATTGGTGAAAGCAAGGGCCTTTTATGGGGCGGCCGCGAAGAATCGGCTCCCGGCGATCCATCCGGAGGAAGCGTGTGTGGAAGAAGATAGACTGACGGGGTTTCCCGGATTCTGCAAGGCAAGAAGCACGCCCCGCGGCGCTGCCCACCAGTTCGGGACGCCATGTAATCCGCCCTGCCATCTTCAGCAAGCGTGGCGAGAACGCCGGAGTTATGGCGGGCGGGAGGAGCCACTTTCACCAAAGTGGCAGGTTTACAAGGGGAAACACTGGTGGCGCAAGGATCCGGACCTGCGAGTTGCAGATTCGGGATCCCCACGCCGCATCTCGAAGCCAACCACGGCGGCAAACAAGCCCGGCGCGACGACTATAAAGAGACGCTGGGCGGCAAGTGATCGTTTGTCTTGGAAGTGACCACCTCGTTGCCTAGTGCCGTGAGCGTCGGTACCTCGTGCAACGGTACGCAAGGTCATCTTGCCGGAGCGCCACGCGAGTCGCCGGCAACCAATCTCGGCAAGGCTCGCTCAAGGTTGATCTTCCGGTGCGGCGACATCCTGGCCATTTGGTCTTCCCTGAGCTGGTCAGCGACAAGTGACCAAGCACCAAGGTGCCCGCACCGCCGACGAAACAAGACATGGAGCGCTTCCTTGGGCGGCGGCTTTCCGTCCGCTCTAGGCCGGATCAACATCGCGCCACCGACGCATGGGACGGAGCGGCCGCTGCGTTGGTTCACGCGGTCGTCATCACGGTCTTGCCGGGGCTACTCGCCGTCCTCGATGGAAGGTACTGCGCCACGGCAATGCGGCTGCGATGCGAGGCCGCGGCTTCGGCGTCACCGAGCTATCACCGATTGTCCTTCCTCGTGGACTTCAAGTTCGCGCCCTCGAGGGACAGGGCGGTCTTCAAGGGGTCCATCCACATCAAGGGCTCGGCTCTCCCGATCCAGCCATGGCACCGGGCTGGGGGTGCCAACACGAAGACCTCGCCGGTTCCACGCCAAGCTCACCATGGAGAATGTGCCCTTTGGAGGCATGGAACGAGGACGGCGTCAAGCTAATCCTTGGTGACGCGTGCATCTTTGGACAAGAGTTCGAGAGCGGACGGCGTCCGACGGAGAGGAGTCGTCCCCCCGCCTCACCGCTGGTCCGGATGGAGCGGCTAGAGGCGCTTCCCGGGCCATTGAGTACCGGGTTCTTCGCGGTGGACGGGCCAAAAACATGGAGATGCTGGACCTCCTTCCCCCAACCGCATCCCCGGGATGCCACCGGTGGGGAGGCTCGGGGACAAGGTCATCCCGATACATGGGACGGTTATGAGGATCTGGGCCACACGCGCCCCGTCGTCGGGGCTCAGCACCCTCCTGGGAGGGGATTCCTCGCGGGAGTCCGTTCCTGGTGTCGGTGGGTCATGGATCGGCCGCCAGTCATCTTGCGTCCGGTGGCAGCCCGGCGGTGGAGGGCTGTCGGGGCGGTCGAGCCCCACCACGGCGTGACCGGGACCCGGGCAGGTGACTATGGCTCGCGGCGAGACTACGGTGGGGCCGAGGGCTCCCCGTCGGCGGCGGTTGTCCCGGGCGGCGCTCCTCCGGCCGGATGGTGAGGGCCCGATCCACCTCACCCATACCAGGAGTGGCCGACGCCCGGGACGGCCCGCGCCGTCGATGTGGCCCGGTGGACGGAAGGGAGATCTTCCGGCGGTCGCTGAGCCGTCATCGGAGGGGTCGCGATGGCGCGAGCCACAGCGTCACGAGGAGTGGGAGCGCCACCCGCTCACGCTCACCGTGAGGAGGAGGTTCGACGTCGCGCGACACTGGATCGGCCACGACCCGATCGCGGAGGGGAGGAGATCGGGGGGGCACCCGGGCAGCCAAGGCCCGGGGACCCAATGCTTCTTTGGAGGAGCTGCCTTCCTCTTCGGGGGTCGGGAGGGAGGCGCGGGGCCCTGCTTTTCCCGAGGGGCCTGGGGAGCAGGCCTGCCGCCCGGCATATGCACCGGTGTCAAGCCTGGACGGGGAGGGGGAATGACAGGAGCCCAAGGAGGTGGTGTTCGGCCTGGGTGCAGTGGAACCGCCCCCCCCGCCGAAGCGGGTGGGTGACATCTCGGACCGGGTCACCGGGATGGAGATCGACCACCGCCCACCTGCGACACCGACACCACCACCATGCCGGGGACGAGTGCGAGGTCGTTGAGCGAGGGAGGAGCAGGTTGGTCACCTCGGGAGGAGAGCGACAACGACATCTAGAGCGGCATCTTCTCGCGACATCAAGGCGCCTCTGGGAGGTACCACCTCCGCGACCGCGGCCAAGGCAAAGGCGGCGAGGAAGAAGAAGGAGCTCAAGGCCACCCGCACCCAGCACCGAGCGGCGGCAAGGCCTCGTCGGTGCCGGTGGCGAGCCTTGGCACTCAAGCCGAGGCGCGGCCGGACCGTGGACTCCCGGACTCAGCGAAGCGGACAAAGGCGGTCGCGGACTTCATCGACAACTTTGATGGGGACCTCCCGAGAGCTGGCGGTGGAGGCGATCTAGGTGGCTACTCGCATGGGGAACAAGAAGGCGTTGAAGGCTCAAGGCGATCGTGCAGGAGGCTGATGAGGTCGAGATGGAAGCGTAGTGTCAGGCAGTAGCTATCTGTTTCATGGAGTGTTTCAGGTTCATTAATGTTAGGATCTGTGTCAGTGCCGGCCGGTCTTCAACCGGTTAAGTTAGGATCAGTTGTTCTCTATCAGTTCATGTTTGGGATGGTGGTTAGTAGGCTGCCTGGGCAGGCTTTGGTGGTTCGATGGTAGGTGGGTCAATGCGATTACGTATCTTTGTGGGTAGGTGTATCAGTTTCTCGTCAATCAATAGAAGTGTTAAGGTTGCTGGCATACAGGGTGCTGCTTGTTTGTAATCAGTTTCAAGTTGTTGCCTTTCAGTTTCCTAATGATAGGTAATGATGCAAAGATTCTCAATTGGAATGTGCGGGGCTTGAATCTGCAAAATGAAGGGAAGTAGTCAAGGCGATGGTACGAAAAGCAAGACCTCTCATCATTTGCTTGCAAGAGACAAAGCTGAACACTATCGATCAAAGGGTGGCCTGGGAATTTATGGGTGCTGAATTCAGCAGTAGCTACGACTTTATCCCTGCTGATGAGACCAGAGGAGGAATTCTAATTGCCTGGAGCTCGGACCACATTGTGGGTGCAACAGTTAACAAAGGCATTCATTGTCTTTCAGTCCACATAACTCTGAAGCTGTCTAACGTTTCCTTCATACTCACTACTGTTTATGGCCCGACAAATGACGGTGACAAGCAAGGCTTTAATGCAAATCTGTGATCACCCGGCCCGACTAATGATCCATGGCTTTGTCTTGGGGACTTCAATCTCATCATCGTGAAGCACGGGACAAGAACAACGGTAATATTAACGAACGCAAATGCGAGATTCCGACAGGCTCTTGACGCAAGCAATCTATCGAGATTAGGCCGCTAAACGAAGGTTCACTTGGAGCAATGGGAGATCAAGTCCAACTCGGTAAAGCTTGACGGGTGTTTTTCAATGTGGAGTGGGATGCGTTATTCCCGAAGGTCGGTCTAGTCGCTCTCGATAGCTCGATCTCGGATCACCGCCCTCTGTTTCTCTGTAATCAAGAACAACCGTTTAGAAGAGCAAAGTTCAAGTTTGAAAACTTCTCGGACACGGGTGCCGAGTTCCACAACATGGTGCAGCAAGCCTGGGAGCAACCGGTGGGCGGCAATAACCCACTCATGATAATCCACAACAGGTTTCAGAACACGGCAAAATGTCTAAGACTGTGGAGCAAATCACTCTTCAGTCAGGCAAGGCTGCAAATGGAGTTGTCTAATGAGCTAATCATGAAGTTTGACGTAGCCCGAGTCCGTGGCAACTTATTCGACATAGAAGTGAAGCTACATAAGCAACTCAAGGAGCAAATTGGCGGTTGGGCAGCGATTGAGAGGTCAAGGAAAAGGCAAAGCTCGAGAATTTTCAATATCAAAGAAGGTGATGCATGCACAAAGTTTTTCCATCAAAAAGCAAAAGGTCGCCGCAGGAAGAATATGATTGCTTATCTGAAGGATGAAAATGGAGAGTTCAAGTGGAAACAGGAAGCCAAGGAGAAAATTATTCATGAGTACTTCCACTCAATATTGGGCACCAGAAACGCCCGAGGACACAACTTGGATTGGCAAAATCTCGGACTCTCTAGGATTGATGAATCTGACAGCCATGTGTTGGTGCGGCAGTTCACAATGGAGGAGCTAAAAAGAACAGTCGATGAGCCGCCACCGAGAAAGCACCCGGGCCTGACGGTTTTAATGGCTTATTTTTCAAGTCTTGTTGGGATATCATTAAGCAAGATGTTCTTAATGCAATGGCCTCATTCCATGAACTCAGAGCAGGACCTCTAGAGAAGTTAAATGGAGCAAATATAATACTGCTGCCGAAGGGTGAGTTTGGAGAGCATCCGAAAGATTTCAGACCCATTAGCTTGATCCATTCATTTGGAAAGTTCATCACTAAAACTTTGGCGCTGCGGTTAAGGCCATTGATGGGTCAGCTAATTTCAAACGCCCAGAGTGCGTTCATAAAGAGGAGGTGTATTCATGACAGCTTTCTTGTATGTCAGAAACCTAGCTCGAGCATACCATAAGAAGAAAGCTCCAGCCTTGCTGTTCAAATTGGATATTTCAAAAGCTTTCGACACCGTGTCTTGGGAATATATGCTAGAATTGCTAGAGCACCGGGGTTTCAACGTCAAATGGAGAGAGTGGCTGACCATTATATTCAAGAGTTCTCACTCGAGGGTACTGCTTAACGGCTCAGAAGGAACTCAAATCAAGCATTGCAGGGGGCTCCGCCAAGGCGACCCACTATCACCATACTTATTCATCCTTGCCATCGACACCTTGCAAGCCATTCTGGAATTGGCAACGACAAATGGCACCCTATCACTACTAAGAGGAAGACAAGCGAAGCTGAGAATTTCACTATATGCCGATGATGCGGTAATCTTCCTCAACCCGGTTAAGGAGGTGGTCAGTGCACTGTTTGGAATTTTGGAGAGATTTGGATCATGCACAGGCCTAAAACTAAACATGAGCAAATGCACCGTGGCGCCGATTAGATGCTCTGAGCTGGACCTTGATCACATTCTGAGTGGCTTTGCAGGACAGAAGGTGTCCTTCCCAATATGCTACCTCGGCTTGCCGCTGTCCTTGGGACGCATCAAGATGGTGTGCAAAGCTTCGTGGACAAATCAAGAACAAAGATGGCCGGCTGGCAGGGAAGACTTCTAAATGTGGCTGGGAGGCGAGAGTTGGTCCGGTCAGTTATATCCTCAATGCCAACTTACCTCTTCACATCAATCAAGGCCCCCAAGCAATTGACTGAGGACATAGTTGGCATCCAACGTAGTTTTCTTTGGGCAGGAGGGGGTCAGATCACAGGGGGTAATTGTAAGGTAGCTTGGACAGCGGTGGCCAAACCGGTGGAGTTCGGTGGGTTGGGAATAATCGAACTTAATAAATTTGGAAGGGCTTTGAGGATTAGATGGTTATGGTTTGAATGGGTCAGCCCGTAATCGACCATGGAGTGGATCCTCTCTGCCGGTTGATAGCATCGATCGGGATCTTTTCAATGCTTTGCCACATTGGTAACGATCGGGAATGGGAAGAAGGCATCCTTCGGAGTTCCAGTTGGCTCAATGGACGAGCCCCCGGCGAAAAAAATACCCCATGCTCTTTCAACACAGCCGGCGCAAAACAGGACAGTGTGAGAGAGGCAATACTAAACAATGCTTGGATAAGAGACATATCACACAACCTGAACCACGATCCGCTAAACGAGTTTTTCAAGCTTTGGTCGGAGATTCAGAATTGGGCCCGGACCTTGAAGTAGAGGAGGAGGATTTGATCATCTGGACTCTTGAAAGCCACGGCCAGTACACCGCAAAATCAGCCTACATGATTCAGTTTTGCCGGGCAAATCGCTAATTTGGAAAGCTTGGGCGCCTCAAAAAGTGTAAGTTCTTTCTATGGCTCCTGCTTCAAAACCGCCTCTGGACAGCAGCTCGTCTCCGTGAACGAGGCTGGGAGAACGGATATTTCTGCGCACTTTGCGAGAGAAGCCTGGAGACGGCACAACACCTTTTCTTTGAATGTCCATATTCAAGAAACATCTGGCAAGCAGCGGCGGACTGGAGTTCATGCCAGAGCATGGGGCCGAACCTTTGGCGGGGATAAGATGGATTTGGAGGGTTGGTTTTACTCAGTCGCTGGGAGCAGGAGGTATGAAAGTGCACTCCCAACCATCCTCACTCTTTGGACAATTTGGAACCGCCGGAATGCAATTGTTTTCAGACAAGACCGACAACAGCTCAAGCTACCTTTCAGGAAATAAGAGATGCGGCTGCTGCCTGGGCTATGGCAGGTTGCTCAGATTTAAGGCCGCTCACGGGAGTCAATAATAGTTGGGAGTAATCCGTTTAGGTATTCAAAGCCCCCCGCAGCTTAGGCTGTTGGTGGGGATGCGCCTCTCGCGCCTGTAAACCTGTTAAAACTCTGTTGTTCATTGCTCCTCTCTTATTAATACATGCCGGCAATGCCGGATCTTTCGAAAAAAAAATAATTTAACACGCCGAATTGTTTGATCCACGCTCTACGACGTACGCATCATGCTTGTATATTATTGATCACATTCATCACACGTATAGCAAGAATGAGAGGGAAGAGGTTACAGACTGTTGGTGGTTCAGTCGTCAGAGAGGGTAGCTAGGCAATGGCGAGGTGACGGCGGTTGCTATGCAAAAGAATGAATCGAAGAGGTGACGCATGTGCATTGGCAACATAGGATGATCCAGCTGAGATCTAAAGATGAAGGTGATTATATTCAAAAAGGACAAGGTGGATCACCATGGCCCAACACCATATAAGATGCAGTCAAGTTTCTGCACATGCACAGTCGCATAATCAGTAAACTCTACAAGTGATCTTGAGATGATCACTATATATAGTTCCTATATATACATAGATATATAGCCCACAACACTACGACTTTCGCATGTAGAATACTTCAAATCACGACATCCATGAGAGAATAATCAATCAACGTAACTGACGCCGACATGCATCCATGCAGTAGAGACCCACATAGATATGGGCCAGATTAGCATGCATTAAGGGCCAGCTATGTACGGGTACAAAACAGCAGCTTATATTACCAATGACAATAATGATCGTTCTGGCTCTTACGGCCCGGCCTAGCGATATTCATTTTCTCATGGAGATTGCTTGTCTTCGCTCGTAGGTATACATGTACTGATCTCCCCTAAATAAAAGGGTGTCTCATTTCTTTATAAGAAAATCTGAACAAATTCGTAAAAAAAATACACTTTTTTTAGGATGGAAGGTGGAGAGAGAGAGCGAGAGTATACAAACTTATAAGTCTAATGACTTAATAAGTTTTAAAGTAGGGGTCTCATGACTTAATAAGTCATGGCTGTTTAGCAAAATAAGTCAATTATTTTACTTTTTTTGACTTAATAAGTCACCTGACTTATGGAAACCAAACAACACCTTATTTGAGTTAGAAGTTGGTTACCAAAGAAATTTTGGAAGCAAGCTCTGGATGCTTTTCTGTAGTGCCTCAACGTGAAAGTTCAAGAATCCGTTTTCATTTTATAAAGGCTAAAAACGGTAGCGTTTGGCGGGCGATGCAAGTGAGGTCTGTATTGTGTTTTTTGCACCGGTGCTTTTGTTGCAACCTCCTTCGTGAGGATGTTGTTTTCTTTCTTTAGTTTATTGTAAATCGCTTTTTCTCTGTTCTATCAATATATGGCGGCCATGTTCTTAGTTTTCGCTTCTAGGAAAAAATAGACCAAGACATGTATCAGTTGTACAACTATTGTATTAAGGAACATAGCCGGCACTAGAGAGCTTGCGGCTATCCTGCAACTGTTGCGAATGGCCCTAATTTGATTTTGATAAAATACAGTTTAGTGGGCTCTTCGGGCATTTGCTGCATTTTCTGGGCCTGGGGAGATCCAAAGAAGGTGGAGCCCACCGACGAAGCTTATTGGGCTCTTCCGGGATGAAGAAAGGCTCGATATTTTGTTTTTTTTTTTTTACATTTTTTCAAATTAGTTTTTTAGGAAAACAATCCCAACAAAAGAAAACTGCATGTCTATTATAATCCCATCTGTAGAAGAAAGCCGTTCGATATCCGTATTGGTTTTTCTTTGTCGGCTGTCAAAACGCTATAAAAGATTCCATTTATTTAATATAAGTCCTGGTAGTTTGGAGGTTTAGAGACAAAGTCTAAGTTGGGATTCTTGATCGGGTCGAGATGCACTACGTACCATCTACGCCAGCTGATTCTTCTATAAATTTATTTCTATTGATATGGTGTGAGAGAGGGTCCCTTATTTGACAATTATTACAAGCTGGGAGAATGTGGACAGCTCCTATCACTCGTCGTTACGACATATATACTCGTATACTGTGAGTATAATAACTCTGATGAATCGAGAGCCTTTTAATTAAGAGAAACTCCCCCGAGAGTTTTTTACACACTCTGGTTTGGATGCAAGCATATTCACCTCATTCTACGAGTATTGAAGTGGATTGGAGTGGAACTTAACTTAATTACTCTCTAATTCATTCCAACACATATGAATTAAAAATGAATACACTTACATCCAAAACAAGGCCTCAATCTTTACACCTAACTGCGTGTGTTGTGTTGTTTGGTAACCTTGATGTTATTTGGTTGTTTGTTTGTCACAAAATTCTACCGCTTAATGAAAAACGCGCCTAGGTGTGATTAAAGAAAAATCATTACACATATATCCCCGTGGACACTCAATTCTTGGTGGAGAATTTTCTTCCTGTGGTCTTGAACGTTTATACCGTCCGTTGCTTGACTATTGTCCACATTAGGCACATGATCTAGCTAGCCCTAGTCACAAACTACCAACCACATGCCATCTTTTAGCCGCCCTTGGCCTTTCTTGGCCGGTTGGAACCGACTACGGCCTGGATAGAGTCAACTTGGGAAGGTTGCTTCAAGGTGTGTTTGTGGTGGTGTGATCGAACCAAGAGGAGGTAATACGGTTGGAAAATGACGAAGACCATGACAATCATGCATTATGGTGGGCTATATGGGGTGGAGCAAAGAAAGGGTAATTGTTGAAGGGAGGTGTTCTTTAGTTCACCAAATAGTTTTTGAAAACATCCTAAATATCTTGTAGTCCTTGTGGATCGAGGTGCATATATGTGGATCCAAACAAAGCCCCGTATTAGTATCTTTTCCCAAAAAAACTAATGCTCGTAAATCGTCCAAACAGATGGATCAACCTCCATGCAAGCAGTCCACTATAACACACCTTATATTGGACGGCGTGAGGCTATGTCCCTTCTGCTTGGACGGTGTGGATGACACAGTCTCCACCACTTTTTCTATCACCTTGGATGAGGATGCGGGCACATGGCTCAGGGGTTCAATCTAGTGCAAAGGAGGCAAATGCTTCATCTCTCCCTACTACACAATATTGTTGCTCGTCTTTCCATGGTTGGCTACCCAACCACCTCTGGCACTCCTTCCCATGGATTCTTGTATGTCGGCCACATTAACTGCTCTCTTGCTCCCAAAACTAAGCCCATACTTACTAGCATGAACAGGCTTGGAAAGTAGAGGATTTGAGGAGTGAGAACACCAAGTCTAAGGGACAAGAAAGGTGAGTAGATTTGTTTATTCAGCTATGGGTTATTCTCTACTTCAAAGTTCAAACATTGAGAGGGGAGCCCATCATTACTAATGCATTTGATGCATTTTTGCCATGCTAAACCATTTTTAGAAAGGGATCAGATTTTATTAAGATATAACCCTTTTTACAATCAAGACCTCAACATAAAAGTAAGATTACATTGAAGTACACCACTAGATCTCTACCCTTCATCTTTCTTTTCAACCGCCCACTACTTTAGGAAACTCCATCGCCATGGAACAAAGATCAGATCCGAAATTGGTTCTCACCAATAGAAGACTCCACAGATGTGGAGGCCGCAAATGCGCATCCGCCGCCGCCGTTAGCCATCACCAATGGCGCCGAGAAAAGAAATTCGCTGTCGCTAGTGGTAGCACCAATGACCGTAAAAGATGATCCCACGGAGGAAAAACAAATCCAATCCCTCCCTCAAATAGCCTCGAAGGGAAACCTACAATTACCTTATTTAGGCGGCACTCCGAATCGACACAACGACCAACAGAGAGCCGCTCGGACCACCGAGAGAAGCACCGCAAAAAAACACCAAAACGAAAGCGGGACATGTCCCGCATCAGCGGGGGAGCCGGCTAGGAGCTCTAGAGTTTAAAGTCGTGGGTACTTGGGACCATATGTGGCACACGGAAAGATTTTGCCCCGCTAACCTTTTAGCACCTCATTTAGTCACTCTAAAGTGACTAGAGAAGACTGAACCATTTAAGCCCATTTAGTCAGTGTTTGAAATAAAAAAGTGACTAGATTGGTCTAAATTTAGCTGACTAAACTTTAGTAATAATAACTAAATATACCACTTGGTCTTTTAACATTGCCCTTCCCTAAAACCTCATGTTAGCCCTCCTTTCTACCACATACACTCAATGTAAGATGTTATTGTTGTAAAAAAGAAAATGTAAGATGTTATTCTTTTTTGTTAACTTATATGAATCTTTTGTTTAATATTTGGAGGCCTAAATAATCCGAACGAAATTACAAATACAATTTTTATATGTTTCACAACGCCATTTTTGAATCAGTAGTTTTTTCATAAACTCGTCAGTTATCCAAACAAAACTCTCAATCCGAAGCCCGGCCACTGACTGTTATTGTGTGTCTTCTGGCTGAGGTACGAGTACGATTTTAGCTGGGACGGTGAGAGCTCGTACAACGACGACGGTACGAGGAAGACCGCAGCTAACCACAACACACGTGTGAGAAAAAGGAAACGTCACGTGCCACACGTGGACAGCCTCACGTGTCAGGTACTAGTACCATCCGCCTGTACCCACGCGGCACACCGCCGGCAAACCAACGCGCACGGCACACGTCCATCGATCCCCGCTGCTGTCGCCGGCCGTTCTCGTCGCCGTGCCGTGCCGTACCGTAGGGTCCAACCACGGCGTACGGTGAACGCTTCATTTCACCACCAGAATTCCGTTTCTGCCGTTTTCTGCACAAGCTGCACGTACGCCGCCATCCATGCCGGCTTGCCGGCTGGGTTTTTCTTTGCAATTCCACAGGAGGAGAGACAGGCGGCGCAGCCGGAGCCGGTGGTCGGTCCCCTTGATTTGGACGACGGTGACGCGTCAGTCAAAGCGCATTACACGTCCATCACCCCCGTGGGTTTTGACCAAACGCCATGTGATTACGACTTGTTGGACTTGGCTAGAGTCGGCTGCTGTTGCTCCGTGCCTTCTCATCCATCTCGGCATCCTCCCGGCCGTATCGTATCATCAACAGTTGAACACGACGAACACGAAACCGTCGTGTTCCGACAGCGACCACTTACCCTACTCTACTCGCATCATCGAGAAGTATATATATATATATCTCCAACCAAACACTGATTCGGTCATCGGTCGTCGACATCGACTACTTGTCCACTTCTTCCGTTGCTACCAGACTCTTGATCCTATCCATCCGCGTGCTCAACCTCTCATGGCGATCAACGACTACGGCGGCCCGGCGTTCGCGGGGACGACGACGGCGTCGCCGAGAGCGCGACGACGTCCATCGAGGACCTGCCCGCCGACGTCCTGTCCCTCGTGCTCCGCCGCCTCGACGGCACGTCACTGGCCGCTCTCGGCTGCGCGTCCACCGCCTTCCATGACCTCGCCAACGACCCGGCCAACTGGCGCGCGCTCTGCCTCGCGCTCTGGCCCTCGCTCCGCGACGCCGCCGCCGCCGACAACACCAGCGGCAACAAGGTTCACCACCACCGACGCCTGTTCGCCGACGCGTTCCCGTTCCCCGCCGTTCCACTGGCGGCACAGCCACAGACGCCGGCCGCGCTCTGCGACGGCAACAGCAGCAGCAGCAATCCGCAGCTGCCGCTGCCGACGCGCCTCGTCTCGGCCGTCGACCTCCGGCAGGGCGGCACCTGCGTGATGTCCCGCGTGGTGGAGACGGACGCGTCGTCGGCCTGGTTCCTGGGCGCGCCGTTCCGCGTGGACGCGCTGGCGCAGGAGGGCTTCACGTTGCCGTCGGCGGGGCCCATCGTGCCCGCGGACCTCGAGCTCAGCTGGGTGCTGATCGACCCGGACTCCGGCCGCGCCGTGAACGCCTCCAGCCGCCGGCCTGTGTCCGTGGACAGGCGGTGGCTCACGGGGAGACCGTGGTGCGGTTCGCGCTGGTTCTCGGCGGCGTGGTGCTGGACGCTGCCGTCACGTGCGATGAGCGGTACGGGCACGTCAGGGAGGTCAGCCTGTGCATGGAGGACGCCGAGGGTGGTGGCGGTGGTGTCAGCGGCCGGGATGGGTTGGCCGTGGTGGCCGCAGGCCATGGCGGGCGCCAGGCGGGGACGTGGCGCTGAAGAAGAGGCCAAGGTGCGGTACCAAGAGTTCGTGAAGGGGAGGACCGATAGGAAGGAGCGGAAGGCACGGCGGGAGGGCATCATTGACCTCTGCTGCTCGGGCGTCGGAGCAGCGGCGCTCCTCGGGTTCCTGGTCATGCTCACATTCCGGTGACCGCCGCCACGGAAGGGTACTTACAGCTCGTGCAATGTAAATAGTGGAAAACGGAGCTATCGTTGAGAGTTGACACGCAACAATTGTAAATATAGTATGTACAATTGTGCAATTTACAGGAAACTATACACGTTTTAACAAGAACAGCATTTTACTCGAAACAGATTGGATCATTTTTATTTTTTGAAAATCTTTCAACCAAAATGTCAGACGACAGAGCCAATATTGTCCAGGAACCACCAATATATATCACACGAAAAATATGGCATCAATTCCCCTGCACAAGTCCTGCTTTACAAAAATCCCAATGCCCCAGATCGGGCATCGCGAAATCCAACATTCTTTTGTACTCAGTTACATAAATACTATATGACAATACAGTTATTTGGAAACCAGCAGGATAAATGCTTACAAGCGCTGCTATAAGCACTCTACATTGAGACAAGCTATACACAAGTTTCAAGAAACAAATCATACAAAACTCACAAGAACAAAAACAATGCGGGTAATCTTTGTCGCGGCAAAGCAGCTCCATAAGACTACCGTTGGTTTTAGATAAACTCCATAAAGACTAGTGAGCAGTCTACATGTGCGCGTTTTGCAACTCACGATATATCAAATCGATGAACTCGTCATTCTACATGTTGGACACAAGAGTTAAATCATATAGCAAATAAATATTGTTAAATTGCACAGTTTTATGGGAGGCATACCTGAACAAGTCTCTGGAGGGCGTCCTTAATGTTATCCCTCGAAATAATAAGTCCACTGTTGTGTGCAGGGGTCAGGGAAGGAGGTGGAGACGGTGGAGGAAAAGGTTGGAGTAAGGGAGTGCCATATGCAGGACGTTGAGCAGCTGCTGAAGTTGGATGAAGAGGCGGAGCTGTAGGCATCATGGATGAAGCAGGTGGTGCCACAGATGTTGAAGAGGGTGATGGAGGTGCAAAGAAAGCTGGTGTTAGAAGATTTGTAGAATGGCTGGCATGGGGATTTGTGTCATGGAGGGAAGTGGTGGAGCTGATGAACCCCCTAAAGGATGAGGTATTTGATGTGTTGGAGTAGCAGATGGAACAATCAGCGCACATGAGAAGATGTGACGGCCTCAGTCGATGGATGTGCTCGGGCAGCCATTTGTGCCCTTGATACACTCCCAATGCTAGCAGCAGCCTGTGGATTGTTTAAAACAATAGGTAAGTAGGCATTAAGCTATGGAAGAAATAAAATAATAGCCCAAACCATATAGAACCATGATAAGCAAGCAGTCCATGAACTATACTGGTAAACATGTATCAATCAGGATGAGGCAATGGCCATCATTTCGAGACTCCATATACATGAAGAATATTTACTATTGACCACAACTTAAGCTACTGCAAAAATATATCAAATGAACTGAAAGGTACTTTCCCTCCGTTCCAAATTATAAGATATTTTGGCTTTTCTAGATACATTTCTTTTGCTATGCACCTAGTTATACACTATGTCTAGATACATAGTAAAAGAAATGTATTTAGAAAAGCCAAAACGTCTTATAATTTGGAATGGAGGTAATATCATATATGGAAACAGAGCTTCACAAAGCTGGACGAGAACATACGTTGAAGTAATTAACCAGTGATTCTTCAGGTGCATCAGAAACTAGAACAGGGGATAACAGCGGAGGTTCAAGGGGGCCATCTATAGCAGCAGATGTCGGAACAGCCTCAAGTTCTTCAAACTCACTGTTGCACATTAGAAGATATTACATATGTGAATCCAATATATTGATCACAATAGAGCACAGAATGTGGGAACATATTGCCCAGTGGATCCAGAAACTAAACAAAAAATACCTTTTTGTGGTAGGCACTTTTGGTTTTGGAGGCACTTTTGCATAAGCATTTAGTATTCTGCAAGAAAATGTAGTGAACAAAATTTGAGCAAAAGAGAAAAGTTTCCATACAAACACAGGTCATATCAGAGTCTATAATAACTCTGACCCTCATGTACCAAATGAGCATCATTTACTAGTAAAAAGTCCGTAGCAATTGCATTTTTTTTTTTTCTTTCCAAACCCCTCTGGTTTTCTTTTGAGATGGGCATACCACCTGCTCTGAGCATTGGAGAACAACAGATAACTTGAATGTCAAATAAGAATATGCATTATTCTTTATTTACATATCAAATGTATTAAGACCCTCTAAATTTATGATAGGATCCAGGATCCTACCATGGCTGTGTAGGTTGTAGGGGTAGGTGACTGGTGGCTAGGGCTTGAACCCGGCGGTGTATGGGCGCCATTGGCGTGAACAGGGAGCGAGCAAGAGGGAGAAGGTGCGTTGGAGAGGGCCCTTGAGGCCAGACAAGATAATTGCCTTGCTTAATTATCTCGGTATATATCCTCTCTTAACAAATCAATCTAGAACCTATATTTATGGAAACAAATTAAAATGCCTAAGATGGAAATCCATCAAGGGCCATGCACCCCAATTGGCCTAGCGCAGCCCTGGCACTTATAGGTGACACCGTCATAACACCTTACATAACTATTTATTCACAAATCAGTGACAGCAAATGTTTTTTACTTTTTTTTTAGAGGCTTAAGATTGTAGTAAATGAAACTGAGTAGTGATCAATTTTCAGTTATGAAGTTACAAAATATCCACATCCCAAGTTCGGTCCTAGAAACTGTATATACACATGGTAGTTCCACCTAGAGAAGTTGCCTTTGTTGCATTGTTTGGTCCTAGTGAGTTAAGACTTAAGATCCATCAATTTGTCGGATGATAACAGTCTATCCACTTTTGAGTTGAAGTTCGCTTAAATTGCACCTAACAGCTCCATACCTACCAGCACAAGTGGAACTAGCAGGAGAGAAGCGTTACCTTCCAAAAAGGCTTGCTACAGCTTCACAGTCATGTTGGTTATAAAACCAAATACCATTTACTTCTTGGGCAGCATTTCGTACAACAAATATGGTGGCTGAAGTTCAGATTCAAAATCGCTTAATAGATCCTCCACCAGATTATCTGTTAAGAAGACACTAATAAGCTTTTAAAATGAGGAATCTGGCGCAATGATCAGTTTGCCTCTAAATGTACCACTTGAACAGCATAATACGAAGATTGAAAAACTCAAGAAAAAAACAGGTGAGACGCTAAGCACCAACCCATATCATAATCACAGAGCTTCATTCTTATCGTGCAGAATAAGTAGAGTTTGATTGAAGAATATCAGCATTATACTGCTCAGAGGTCAAAGCAACTAGATCGCAGCACTGTTTTCTTTTGTTTTTGCCAGCCCTGTGCTGAATGTTAACATCTACTTGCGAAAAAAAAAAAAAAAAAAAGGAATTGATGCACAGGTATCTAGAGTACTTATTGAAAAGTTTCTCAAATGGATCAACTTCTTTAAAAAAAGAAAGAGTTACTTGCCCTATTCATTGTTGTCCCTAGTGCCATTTTTTTCGCCTTTCCTATTTGTACAAATTTTAATAGCATAAATAAAGAAATAGAGATGAGGTGGTAAGTACTGACCCCCAAAAAGTAAAAGATTATACTCAAGGCCAAAGTACCTAGATCCCAGTACCCTTTTCTTTTGTTTTTTTGCCAACAGCGCATTTTCTGTGCTGAATGTTTACTTCTACTAGCTAAAAAGGAATTGATGCGCATTATCTGCCTATGCCTATCTTATCTGGAGTAGTTATTAAAAAGGTTCCCCAAATGGATCATTTTTAAGAGTCACTTGCCCTACGTCATTTTGTCGCCTTTCCTATTTGTACATGCTAGTGGTAACATAATGTTGGAAGATCCAATGTAGTCAATAATACCAGAAGCTACAGCAGTCAGCCAATCAACAAAACCTTACATTTCTGAATTGCAGCATAATTATTTAGTCCGCTTTAACATTTAGAGTTCTTATTCGGATGCCCTGGAGTAATGTTTAATCGTGATCCATATTCTATAACCTAAAGTTCCCAGTGCACCTGGGACCGATCCTACAAGCACAAAATGTACTAACCAGCACCCAAGCTAGCTAACGACCGAAGCAACAGGCGAGCAAAAAATCAGTGCAGATGACAATGTGCGTACGTACCAGTGTTGCGCCTGTTCATGACAATGAACTGGAACCTCGGCTGGGAGTTCCTACATGCGATCCGATCCAACAGGTTGCAGAAGCAATTAGATCACAGACGCAGCGATGGACAGAAACCCTAGAGTAGATAGAACCCTCGATTCGATTCCGAGATCCCCGTGACTCACCTCTTGACGACGAACAGCGACCCTTCCACGTCCTTGCGGCTCTGCACAGCGAAAGCAGAGAAGAGAAACAAACAAACAAACCCCGCATCAGATCGGGGTCGGACGGGAAGGATCACAGGGCAGGCGGGCAGAGGAGAGGAGAGGAGAGGAGGGGGAGAATCGGTGGCTGGCTCACCCACTGGTTGAGGTCGATGTTGAAGTCGTAGAGCGTGACGTGCGCGGCGGTGATGAGGATGTCCTCCACGGCGGGGTCCAGGCGCTGTAGGACTGTGAGGTTGAGCATGCGCGTGGCCTCGGCGTCCATCGCCAGGTTCGGGGTCACCTTCCCCCGTTCGCCGGCGGCGGCGGCGGCATCGCTGGACTGGGCTCGGTCTCCGCGTGGTGGGGTGGATCTGAGAGTGGTGGGTCTAGCTCCAGTCTCCAGCGGGGTACATAATCTGAGCAGAGAGACACAGCAGACAAGAGGAGGATGTTTCCGGAACAAAATTTACAGCACCCTCGTTTAGATTGCTAAAATTTCTAACCGAAACTTCAAGTTTTTCCAATCTCTCTCATCACATCACATCACATTAAATATATCAAAAAAGACATATATTTGAAGTATAAAATGTAGGTAAAAAAAGTAACTAATTACACAGTTTAGATGTACGTTTCGAGATGATTCTTTTGAGCCTAGTTACACCATGGTAGGATAATATTTACAACAAACAAAACGAAATGTCTTCAAAGATCCAAATTCTAACTACAGTGGCCAACCATATTTGCCATCTAAACAAGGCGACGTGGCAATGGATTAGTGAATCCAAACAAACCAATTAAAATAGAACTAAAAATTTCTAGTCTACTCTCTCCATTCTAAAAATATAAAATTACTAAATGGTTCATGTTTAACCAAGTTATCATACTTGGAACAGTATGACAATGTGTTTTGGTACATAATCTGGTTCATAGCTAATTCATCGTGTCCTACAAGTACAAATGTGTCGTTGAATGCTGCAATACCCACGGCTCTTGCGTAGAAGACACATCGTTGTTGTTTTAGAGCATCTTTAGTGTACTGTTCTAAGTCCGGTTGATGCCGAGCAGATGAAGAACCGTTACGATGAATCAAACTGGGGTCACGGAAATAAAGAAATCGTGGATGGTTTCTCACCCTTATTCTCGTTCTTTGCCCTTTTTCCTCGCTACCCAATACAGGAAAACCACCACTGTCATCTCTGTCGCCGTCCCACCAATGTTGCGTCGCCATCCCCGAACCCCAGTCCCGTGGCTAGAACCCCATCTCGTATGCCCAGCCGCATGGGCCCCATGGCCCCATCGTTCGCCCCCGACCCTAGATCCGGGTGTAGGAGCCATGTCCGACGCCGGAGTTGAAGGACCTCGTGGGTCGCAAAGAACCACCAAGGGCCTGGACAATGGGGTGGCGGCTGCGAATATTGTGGGACACAATGCATGGAGCTCACCTTGAGGCCGAATATTTATGAATTATGAATTAAATATTAAATATATACCATAAGATTAAGTACCAACTATAGATAAAATGAGTAATGTCTATTTATGAATACAATTTTATATATTCATTCAATTTATATATTGTATGTACTACACTAAAATTGTATTTTTGTTGAATGGAGAGAGAAATAAGTACATACATTATATAAAATGACTAATGCTATTTTAATTGCTTTTGAGTCCATAACTAGTATACGTTGATCCAATGTCAAAAGATAGACACTAAAACAGAAAACTCGACAGCTTAGATTTTAGCAAAATTGACTAAAACCTTTGTTGAGATCACTCAGTACGATTGCTTCCTACTTTACCAACAATCTCTCCTTCTCTGTCAATGGTGTAACGGGCCCACACACAGGCCGCGTAAACGGGCCCAACCAACCCACACAATATGACCGAAGGCATTGATCGCAGCCCATGTGAGAGGACCAAAGGGGTAACGGGTCTAAAGATTCTCCAAACGGGCCACCTGCAATTTAACTATTTATTTGAGATCAATAACCTTTTATTTAAAAGAAAAATTTTAAGCGGAGCAATCTTAAACAAACCACCGAACCAGTTCAATACTATCAGCCTTTTTGTCCAGCACTAGAGACAGAGTAATATCAGATAGCTAATCGTAACCTTTAATAGTTACATCCCATCCCCCCAAAAAAAAAATGACTTCTCATTTTTTAATATGTCAGCAAATTCAAGGTTGACTAAAATCTTATTTGAGTTTTTTTTTTTTTTAAAATCCTATTTGAGTTATTTTTTGGGAGAAAATCCTATTTGAATTAACTGAGATCATTTGCTAGTTGGTAAACGCGACTCTAGCTGATCTAAATCCAACTTATAGCCCAATTTAAATTGTTTAATCATGTAGCCTAATAAAAAACCGTTAGCTATCTAGTTGCCTAGTTCTCTCCTGCTATGACGACTTATAAAAAAGCTTAGTTGATCTAAGAAGGATCTAGGTTTATAGAAAAATGGTATTATCATCTATATATCTGTGTAATACAAAAAATATTCATTCTATGATTATGATTAGTCTACTAATACTTGTTTGTGCAAGCTATAGTTAATCTACTAATACTTATTTAATGTCCTAAATGTTATTTATAAAAAACAATTAAATTTGAAATTACTCTTAATTGATCTATATTATAAATATTATTTTGAAGTAAACTTTTAATGAAACTTGAAAATTGGATACTTGTTAAGAGTAATATAATACACTCTATTAAGAACCGAATGAACATAGGAAACATATATTTTTAAAATTTATTTTGATAATAACCTAAATATATGTAAAGCTTTAAAAGCACGACGGTACATTGTTCGACTTCGAATTCTCAGGAAACAAGAATGTAGCATCCTAGCTACGAATAATTAAGAGTCAAAACACAGATTCAATGTAGGGATTCTCATAAACACGAATATAAAGCAAATTAAGAAGTTGAAGTCCACACATCTATATCTATAGACATATGTGGTGATGTCTTTGTTGGACGCCAAGGTGGCCGAGCCAAGAAGAAATGGCGGCTATACAACAACACGAATGATGAGGTTCCTCGTTGACACATTGCATTTATGCACTTCCATGGTACACAGTCGTCAAGTCTACACTTTTTTTTTTCACGAGTGTCCGTATTTTTTGTATTAGAAGAAATAGAGTTTACATAACACGCTTAACGAGAGCCCAAGAAGGTCAAGGGTACACTCTTCTTGATTGTTTGACCAGTTTGTGTTTTTGAGAAATTCAAATCTTAGAGCCGACAACACTCCTCTTGATTGTTTCACGCATTCCACATATAGTATAGTTGGTAAGTCTACACTCTTCTTGATTGTTTGACCAGTCTGTGGTTTCATGAATTTCAAACCTTGAGCTGACACGGCCCCTTGATTGTTTGACCAGAGGTGTTTTCGACAATTTAAAATCTTGAGCTCAAGAAATCAGCTCTACATTGTCTACTCTACGTACTGCTGGTGTGTCCATTCAAATTTGAGAATCAAAACTTCGATAGTCGTTGGGGGGCAACCCAAAACACACATATCCTACATCCGTTTCTAAATAAACACACATCCTCTCATTTCTCGAGAACAAAAATTATAGAGAATAGTAAGAACATTTGTATCTTTAAATAATTTATTATGAAAATTGCATTCCACGCTAACTATGCTTATTAATTACACGTCACATTATAAATTTTAGTATATTTGTATATATTCGTTCAAACTTTTAGACTTCTCGACAAACGACGTTTGTTTTGAAATGAAGTTAGTTGCTCAGGAATTGAAATGAAATTAAGGAAATTAGTTGCTCAGGAATTGAAATGAAATTAGTTGCTCAAGAACGCACAACACAAGCTTTTTTATTTTGAGTTGGAATTAGTCGCCAGCTAGTGCTGTTCCCGTAGAGAACCTGCGAGCAGCATTTGCAGTGTTCATGTATCGAGATGGGAAAACTGAATATCTCCACATCGCCATTCGGGAGGGAGAGGTTGACTGAAAGGGTGGATAAGAGCAAGTATTATGGGTCGGCGACATGCGGTAGAAGTCCGGCGTGGAGAGAGAAAACATGAGAGAGAATGCAGATGGGCCACTTTCGCAAAACGCCGGCAAAAGGTGGGCGAGATGCTTATCTTTGCTGGCCCACTCTCGCTTTCCACGTCACCCGAAGTTGCATTAAATAATTGTGGGGACCAACAACAACATTTTTCGCAGCCTTGATGACATAGAATTCTTGCAGCCCGACGAGCGGTGTATCCATTGCCCTTGCTCTGAGCACATCAATACATGCTACAAATAGATCAACTGTTCCTACTTGATGTTTTTCAAATATTTTTTAGTGAATATGTGAACGTTTGATCGTAGTACATACTTAGTTGTTTGGTTTTGTTACTTTTCAGATTATGTATGTAATCAATTGCTAATAAGTAATTGTCTTGGGGCATGGCACAACCTGAATTTATTTTTTCTATTTCGAATGAATTTATTTTTTTCTATTTCGAATTAGATGCATTGCTGAAATATGCACAGATCAGATGACTTTTGTGAAGCTGCCCGTGAAGTAGTATCAAAATCAAAGAACATTTCGATTTTCACCTTACTGGTGCCTGACGGTAAGGATTATGTGTATTTCTGAATAAGCACTTCACTCCTTCCTTCGAACTGAATCAAGGCACTAGGAGTTTATAATTCTGAGCTGAGATAGGTACCCAAAAAATTTAATGAACATGTCTACGAGGCAGGTATTAAATTAATATCTCTATCTTGTTAGATTCGCCTCTCACTGATTTTAAGAGGCTCTCAGTTCATTAAGAATAGAAAAAAGTGACCATATATACATGTAATGGTTCTCATCACTGCATATTCACAGGTGTCATAGCTCAAACAAAATTTATAGTCATTATACATTAAATAAATTGTGAGCTACTTATATCATTATATAAATATATAAATTGTGAGCTACTATGTATTCGCCTCTACGTTGTAATTTGTAATAACAGAGAAAAATTTTAAGAGAATAACATTTTCTAAGAATGGCATACAAAATAAATTTAAAAACATACAAGTGTTCATAGTATATATGGATGTTATGGGACAAAATTAAATCTTTCAGCATCTTTTGGAGCAATAACAACGGGCACGATAATAACTACATCAAATGCACAACTGCTAAAGGAGAATCGTAGTCTATTAAAGTTTTGGTGCATTTGTGCATAATCAAAATTGAAACTTGTGGCTTCCTGTGGCACCCTAATTACTTGTTAGATTCTTTTGAGTTGAACGGTACTTCATGCCCCGCAACTGGACCTGCACAGCAAGATGCAAGCATGAGTTAGGTTTGCAGGGATTATGCAGTTCAAAGATGTTTGGCATCATCTTATTAATGTCAATATTGATCTAAGTAAACCTTCAGAGCCTTTGCTGTTCTTTGTATGGAGTAGCAACTAAATGTCTTAATCATTCATCACAAAATTGTTTAATTGTGAAAGGAGAATATAGTTGAATATAAAACACCGATTATAACCAAAATTCTAAGTCGTACATTGTAACATAATCTTGCATTCTTGCTATTCTGCATACCGTGATCCTCTCCATGCTGGTGTTACAATTTATTGCAACTATTTCCAGGTATAGTGCACATCACTTCACTTGCATTTTATAAAACAGGAAAGGGAAGAGAAAAAAAAAGGCCTCTTAGCACTCATCAAGATAAGGCCTCTTAGCATATCATCATAGCCATATCGTCGAATACTTTGTGTGCAGCCTCCAGGTTGACGCCGACCATAGCATCAGAGATGATGGTGGCCGTGGCCGTGGCCGCACTGGTGACAAATGGTGGCTTCGGTCGAGTGCATCCAGCCACAGTGTGCTGCACATGGCAAGGGGAACGGCCGAGGCCAACTTCGTCGTGGTGACCAAGGCATGGCGGCTTGGACAGATAAGGATGACTGACCTTGACCAGAGTCGCCAAGCGGCTTGGCCGGGCGGCTGGGACGTGGGTGGCGCTCGGCGGGTGGCAGTGGCGTTCGCTGCGGAGGCACAAAGCAGTCCTGCGGGAAGAGGAGTGTCGGGTTTTCCCGCTGAGGCGACGCCGCGGCAGCGTCCGAGCGGGGCCCCGGACAGGGACGGAGCGGCGGCGACGACGAGGCGCTGGTGCGGGGTTGCGGGAGGACCGGGCGCGGGGCGACGAGGTGGCCTCGGCGTGTTTCGCCGCCTCGACTTGTGGTGGCGGGTTCCCCGACGCTGGCTTCGGTGGCCCCTCAGCGGCGGGGCTGTGGGCGCAGCCGGTGAGGGCGCCGGGCGCAGACAGGCCCAGCGCGCGCGTATAGGGGACTCTGCCGCCAAGACAGCAGAGGATTCGCGATCCGCCAAGGTGGAGATCAACGGCTAATGGATGCTGGCACGTGAATCGGACGGTGGGTAAAAAATTGTCGACGTGGCCCAATGATTTGCCGGAGCTTGGCTCCGGTTTAGGAAGTTAGAGATAAGCGGGCTGATACTGATTGTTGCGAGAGAACAACTAACGGACACACACCAAAAGCGGTTCAAGAGGATTTATATACTAATATACTGTACTCTAAAACTAAATAGAAACAGCCATGTGGTTATCCATACAGATGTCAGAGCAAGGCACAACCGAAGCAATTCCCAACTAGCTAGGCTAGGTGTACGATGCTAGTACGACCCAGTGAAGGGCGGTCATGTGGCTACCTTGCAAATGAACAACTGGAGGCCGGATAGATCTAGAGAGTGAGTGCTTTTTTCCTTTTGGAACATGCTAGGCCCCCTGTTTGTTTAATTTGGCCTAACAACGATATTATATAGAGTGAAATCACTGTAGGGGTACATAAAAACTGTGCTGCCTGTCTTAAAAAATAGGTCCATGGACTTAGAAACCCCACGAATTATCACCCAGACTCGAACTTAAAACCCGTTCATGGGTCCATGGCGGTTTTAATGGTGGTTTTTTGCGTAGCGTGAGGCGGTTTTGCATGGTGTTGCGTCGCGATAGCCAAAGCATCACTTCTTTTAATTTCTTGCGAAATTAATATCTTTTTATTGAGCTCCAAATATAGCAAATAATATATCAATTTTGATAATCTCCGACGAGCTCTTTGCAATGGTGTACCCCATTTTATTATTTGAGATAGTTTTATTTCATGTAAAATTAAATATTTCTATAAAACGAGTGATATTTTATTCTCACTTGCAATCGATATATATATGGTTAGTGATTTAGTTCCCCGATATACATATTTGCTGGTTTTTGGCCGTATTATATATTGCCATGACAATGCCCATCCGATGCGTCGTCCGGACGATCGATCGGGCCACCGATACATGCATGCGATCGATCGTCCGTCGCAATATATACATATTTAGGGTAGCATGTTTTGGCCTAAATATGTATATATTGCACGGTGCCTATTTAGGCCAAAACATGTATACATCGGGCCGACGCCTTGCATTCATGCAATATATACATATTTAGGGACGCAGTATACCATGCAGTATATACATATTTAGGCCAAAACATGCTACCCTAAATATGTATATATTGCGCGACGATCGATCGCATGCATGCATCGCGTCCGCCCGATCGTCCTGGACGACATACCGGATGGGCATTGTCGTGGCAATATATAATACGGAAAAACCCGGCAAATATGTATATATCGGAACTAAATTACGACCACATATATATCGACAGCAAGTGAGAATAAAATATCACTTTCGTTTTATAGAAATATTTAATTTTACACGGAATAAAACTATCTTAAATAACAAAACGGAGTACACCATTGCAAAAGAGCTCGTCGAGACGATCAAAATTGATATATTATTTGCTATATTCTGAGCTCAAATAAAAAGATATTAATTTCAAAAATTAAAAAGAAGTGATGATGTCATCATTGACGTAGCACCATGCAAAACCGCCTACCGCCATGCAAAACCACCATTTAAAACCGCCATGGACCCAAAAAAACGGGTTTGCAAGTTCGACCCATACGGTTTGGTTTTCACCAAAGTTCAACCTATTTGACACAAAGAAGAAGAAAGCGAACATCTACTACCGCATTTCACTCTACTTTATATAATAAAAAATAGATTAGAGAAGCCGTGGGGCAGGGTTTACAATAAGCAAATCTTGCCATCTTGCATCCGACTATATGCTTAGAATAGCGAGAGCGAGACGTGGTGTGCCTGCGCTTTCAGCTGCTCGTTCATCTCTTTCAGTGAAAGATACTCCTTCATTACCACGTCCTTCTCCTGCACAATTTTAGAGTATATTTTATAAACACAGAATTTAATTTATTTATACATAGACGTCCATACCATACCAATCCGTTGGTACACGAAAGGTACTTACTAGACGTAGCTAGCTAAGCGTCAGATCTGATCTGAATTAAGAAGGCTCACCTTTTTCATGGTCTCGTTCTGTGACGACAAGTCTGCAACTTTCCTTGCCAGTTCATCTCGAATCGCCTAGAAACATGCATATCGATCAGGAAGCTTCAATTTCAGAAAAAAAAAAAGTTCCTTTTCTGTTCTTGCTGCGTGCACACTACTGTACTGCGTAAATCGTGCAGATCGATCGTGTAGCAGCTAGACTGAATTCGTTCTGCAGGAGATCGAGAGGTGGCCATGGAGATGGACATCACCGTACCTGACGGCGGAGGATGGTCTGGCGCGCTGATTCCCGGTTGGCGAGCACACGCCGCAGTCGCTTCTCCTCCTTCTCCGCCTGAAATTGAAACCATCAGACGTCCGGCCGCAGCACATACAATCGTTCGCCGGGCGGCGCTAGCTGGCTAATTAGGAGCTCCGGCTAATTAAGTTACCTCGGTGAGCAAGTGCCGTGGCCTGGGTCCATGACGAGTCGCAGCACCGGGCACGGCGGAGGGCGGCGCCAACGGGCGTCCGGCGCCGCTAGAGCTGCCGCTGGAGCAGGACGGCGACTGCTGCTGCTGCTGCTGCATCCCGACCCTACCAAGCTGGAGGCTCAGCCTCGTGCTCGCCATCTCCTCCTCGTCGTCGGGGTCGATCATCTCCTGGTCCTGGGTCGGCGTGTGCAACCTTGCCGCCGGCGCCTGCGCCTGCGCCTGCACGGCGGCGCTAGCGCTACTCCCACTCCCAGCAGCCGCCATGTTGGCGAGCGCCAGCGCCGCGCCGAGCTCGACGTCAGGCGTGATGCCTCGCCGGCATTGCCGCTGCCCATCGCCGCCGCTGTCGGACATAGGGGGATGGCAGCCGGAGCCGGATCCTACTAGCATCGATCAGAAGTGTGGGCGGTGGTGGTGGTGGTGGGGTGGGTGCCAGTCGTGTACGGCGGCGGGACGGGAGGGACGGGTCGCGGTCGAAGCTCATCAGATATAGTAGGAGTACTCCGGCGCGGCGTCTGGCCCGTGGCGCCGCCACGTCGATCGCGGGCGCCACAGGACGTGGCCTGAGCGGGTACGCGTGGACGGAGAAGGTCAGAGGACACGTGGTGGTGCCTGTGCCCTGTGCCACCTCGTGCGTGCGCGCATGCAGGGAGCAGGGCTCTGGCGCTCTGCAATGGAGCAGGCGCCTCGCCGCCTCGGGGACCGAGATGGATGAGGAGGAGAGGAGGGCATGGGCTCTCGTCTCGCGGTTGTGGGCGCCCACGTGTCAGTGGGCCGAGGAGCTGCCTCGTGTGGAACGGATTGGCCCAGGGTGGGCTGCGAAACTGCCACCGTCACAATGGGCTGCGGCGGTGGGCGAGTCCGTTCTGGTCTTCTGGGCCTGGAAAGCTAACCCAAGTCTGCGTGCGTACAGTAGCCAACTGACACGTTCGTCGCTTGCCGCCGCTGTGTTTGTTTTGTGCCCGAGCATGCAGTCGGCCGTTCGGCGAGTGGATATAGATCGATGGCCTGTCACGACACGACACCTGATGCATGGATCAGAAGATGCGCGCAATGTTCATCGAAAAAATGCGCAATGGCCATCACCATAGCGTGAGCTGCATGCGGCCTGCAGGGAAAAGGAATGCTGATGCAGTGGCGTGTTTGATTTAATTTCAAATAAGTTTGATCGATTTTATATGAAACCGTGCCAATATTTATGGGCTTAAACCAAACAGGCCATCGGCACGGCACCTGACTTTTTTTTTTAAGTAGCTGACATGTTGATATACCAGGTACTAACTAGCATTGGGGAGATTTAATGGGTCTCATCATAGTTGGGAACTTGGGATGATCCATGAGATATTTTTTGGAGACCACGCCGTTCTTTGGCGTTTTTCATTAAAAGCGAGAATAAAGTTCAAACAACAAGATGCAACCGTAACCAACCTAAGTTACGAGGCGGAACCTAACATCTATTGGATACACAACAAAACGATTACATCTTAACAAATTTGCAACCAAACCACCCGACGCCAGGTGCTTTAGGCGTACTCCTCGCCCAGCCCTCGGTGTTGAGTCCCCGTGGTTGTGATGTCGAAGGCACCATTGAGGAGGATTTCAAAACGGCGCCGCATGATCCATGAGATATGAAATCCAATACTAAAATCTTATAGGAATATAAACTGTATCTTTAATTTACAAGCACATACGATACGAAAGTCTACACGGAAGGAGATGTCATTCATAGGAAAATAATCAAAACGCTGAGAATTACAGTTTAGTTTCATTCATAGGAAGATACCTTGCGTTAAGCAGCTACGAAATTTAAGTTCGAGTGTCTTCAAGTTACTGCCCAAGTTCTTCTAAAGTTTGAGTAGCCCCCTTTGGAATGCAGAGTTACAGACATTTTTTTTTTTTTTTTTTTCTATAAAAATAAACTAATTTCTGCAAAATTGCAAAACGATTTCGTCAAAATTCCTGTATTCCAAAAGAGCCCTAAAGCAGAATTGGAAAAAAAAAGGGGATGTGATCGATAACACATTCTAGATTTCTTTGAACCAACTTATGCTGTGGGTTCACATGATCTCCGGCAAACATTACGACTTACGGGCATTACAACTACGAAATTCAACCGTTGTAAAAAAAACACTTGCGGCAACACAAGATGGCAAGACGTTTCTAACACCTCAGCAGAGGACCACAATCAAGTTCATAGCATGATAGCAACAACCCCGGCAAACAGAAAGATTCCATGACAGATCACAGATCTCACATTAAAGTCTGGGCCAACAAGAAGTGCAGCATTAAGGAATTCCCAGATGGGTCTCCATTCTGCCATTTCAAAAGCATTCATTCCGATATTGATACAAGTGTACAATCTTAAATATTATAACCAGTCATGTTCATGCCTTATCTCCATCAATAGATTACAGTTTACAGCAACAGTAATCATTTTGGGGTATCATTGTCGCAATCATACAGTATAACAAAAGCTCACTAAATGGAGCTGATTCACTACAAATACAAAATAGATGGGGAAAAACCTTGACAGCTGAGCAGTTGTGTGCACACGTAGCACACGAGCCATACACGGCTTAGAATTGCAACCACCAAGGCGGGCATATCTCATGCCAATATTCACACACATGAAGATGAGATCATCACATATTGAAAATTTAAAACAAACTCTGAAATACACTAAGAAGTTGGAGATCTATGAGATTGCATGAGCAAACCATTCAGGCCTGAGCCGTGGTCCCCTCAAAGTTCCATCACTATGCAACCATACAGTAACAGAGCCTTTTAAATTCTGATGATAGCAGGATGAAAGCATCCAAGGCTATTATTTTGTACCAAAGAGATGAGCTGGACCAATTCAAATAAAAAACTATGAGCTGGACACTGCATATGCTCATCAAATGATTTGAGGTCGCCATCCCAGTACAGAATGGAAGATACATTGCATATTCAGAACAGTTGGGTTCATAATGTAAAGAAAACAGGGCAAAGAAATTGAAAGCATAGTTGCATGACGGTCTCGAATAAAGGGAGATTAGCAGTGGACCAAATCTTGCAAAGCTATTATGAATGGTAAAGCATAAAGGCAGTGTCACTTTCAGGTCGGCGTCAATTCCATGAACCACCAAAAGCATGAGCCTCAAATTGCAGTAAAATAATGCATCTAAATGGTGAGTCGCTTTCTTTCTGCAATACTGTTCTCGTGATCATGATATCCGAGAACTGATATGCCCAGTCAACTATATTCATAAAAGAACATGCAATTGAGCCCACACCAAATAGATTATGTATTCGGCAATGCATCCACGAAGGCGGCAAGTGCAAAACAGCCTGACAATCAAGTATAGCTGTTGATTTTAATCTTCAATACTGTTATTGATTGTTATGCTTATTTATGTATTCACTAAAGTTTGCCAATTTATTTAACCAAATTTCAACAGAACGACTTTGTCATTGTGTTGGAATAGTCTTCTTCTGCTACAGCATGACTTTGTCATTGTGTTGGAATAACCATCTGCCAGCATTACCCAATAGCATAAGATATTATTCAGGAGTCTGAGCACAAGTGGATCATGCTTCATGCAACACTCAATAATTTGCTGGTGGCAACATGTCATTTTCAGAAATCTAACAAATTCCATTGTACATTTGTACTCACTAGTAATAATAATTTAAAGTCTTAACACAAGCAACCTTTTCGTTAATGTACTATCATCATTAAGTGGCATAATGTTTGAAATGTCCCGAGCAAACAACTTTATTACACAGGACACGGCAGCAAATGCATGTTAGCTGTATCTTGGTTGAGATAATCCAAGGACTTTGCACACTTTGAATCTCTGAACAATAAATCACTGCGTTTAAATCATGGGACCATTTCATAAGTAGTGCCACAGTTGCTCAGCTGCACAATGGTGGTTCTCAATGGATTTTTGGGATAAAATTAAAGTGTGAACACTCCTCAATTAACAAACGTTCTTCCACTATCAACTTAATCTTTTTGACTTTGCACCACTACTTCTGAAAAGAACTACCAATTATTCTTATTTTATGCATTTTAAGATAACGAATTTTCAAAAAGAGATAAATATATCTCTGTCAATTCATCACATTTCACCTTAAATTATTTATCTACAACCTATATATGAACATGATCAATGCTTAACAAGTGAAGTCTAAGCTAGCAGCCAAGTTCACATTCGGTTTCAGCTTTTAGTGTGTTCGGCATGAATAAAACTGAATGGAACTAGCTGACATACTACTTAGCACTGCATGGCCAATTTTGATATGCTCTAAAACAGGGGAAGAAAAAACTTTGCATCTCAAAGGTACATATTACCATTATTCAGCTTAACTTTCAATATCAAAGGCTACGAATGGAAACAGGATATAGAAACAGATCTACTTTAATTAGAAGGTATTATCAGAAAAAGGGAACTAAACAAAAAATCCCGGAATAGATTAACCAAGCAAGTAATGGTATCCTTCCAAATCCAACAATTTCAGATATTAATGGTCAGTTAAGAGTACAGTTATTAATCTACTAACATTTTTGACATCCATCCTGTGCATAAATCACTCCAACAAGTTCCCAATTCAGGCATTAACTCCAACAAGCTCCCAATTCAGGCATTATTAGCAAGTAACAAAACACGACAAGCTTAGAACTGGGCATAATTATGAGAAACCACCTCTCTTAGCTCAAGTAATCAGTAATTTCTTAGTCAACACACAGCATACGGATTGGAACAAAATATAGGGCCCAAAATTTCCATATATATGTGATGGATCAACACGGTAATCATGTCCTCGCTCGTTCACCTCAACTCACCTCATGCTTTTCAAATTCCAACCCCTCTCTCGTCAGGGGAAGGAAGGAATCAAAAGTAGCCGGACCACAAACACATCGTCGGGAAACAAAATCGCGAGAGAGAAGGGAAAAAACTGGTCAAAACTTTATCACGAAAGCGACGTGACGACTCGCCTCCGCCTCAGTCGAGGAAGCCAGTGCGGCGCAGGACGGCGTTGCGGACGCGGCGGAGGTCGCGGCCCTTGAGCGTCCTCCCGGCGCCCTCCAGCACCGAGCTGTGCGCCGCCGCGCGGCGCGCGACGATCTCGTGCGGGGGCACCACGGCCTCCCCGGCGTCCTCCGCGCTGCCGCCCGCACCCGCGGCGCCGGCGTGAGCCCACCTCCCCTACGCGCGGGCTCCGACGGTATCCGCACCGGCGCCGACCTCGCCATCGCGGACCCCCGCCGCCGCCGCGGCGGTCTCCGGGACGGGGCGCGCGGCGGATCGGACGGGGCCCCCGACCCCAACCCAGCCCACGGCCGCGGCGCGCTTCTTCTTCTTGCCCTCGTCCTCCGGGAGCGCGGCGAGAAGGCCGAGCCCTACCGCGGACGGGGTGGTCGGCCAGAGCACGTCGAGCTCGAGGAGGTCGCCGTCGTCGCCGCTCGCCGCGGCGTGGGTCGGGACGGGCAGGGGGTGGGCGGGACGACAGCAGGAGGCGGTCCATCGCGTCTGCTCGTGGTCCGGGCATCACCAGTAAGGCGGATCACCGGCGATGCGGCGGCGCTCCGGCATGGGAGGTGGAGGCGAGGCTGGGCGTGCGCGAACGAGGGACACCGGCGAGGTGGAGGCGGGCGCCGTGGCGGACCGGGTGCTTTGGGCTTATAGCGAGGGGAGGGAGGGAGGGCAAGTTGTTTTCCGCTGTTTTGCATCTTGGCCCTTTAGCTTCTGCTGAATCAAATTGGAACTTCTACTGCGGCTGCTTGGGCCATTTTGAACCGAAAAAATGTCGTGTATGGGCTGAAAATGGTCTGGCCCACGTGTTGTTGCCAAGAGAGGCCGGCCCATTTAAAGATTCACGCTACGCGACTGCCCAGTCAAACAAACGACGCCCTCCCTCCGGAGATGGACGGCGTGGTGCTTCGATGGCTGCCGGCCGTTGCACGCCGACCGCGTCCGCTTCGCCGCCGTCTGCCGGGTGCCGGCACTGCACTGGCGCGTCAGAAGAGAGACACGAGTTTACAAAGGACAGGGCCACGGCCAGCCTCGTCGATCCCCATGAGGCAGGGGAGAAAGAGGGAAGCGGGATTGGAGGTCGCCGCCGGCGGTGCGAGGGCTCACCGTCGGGCGTCGGCAAGTCCGGGGAGTGGCGGTGGTGTCTGCTTGGGCCCTGGGTCCACAGACATTTAGGAATGGGCTGAGCATTCGATCAGGCAATTTGCGCATTGGGCTTGGGCCGGTGCACCCACACAAGAATTCTTGAGGAGAAGGGGATTGCAAATTTGCAACGCTCTTCCTGTCTCTGCTGTCTCTGCTGAGTGTATGAATTGGTTTTCTTCCTCAATCGAAGGGGCGGCGGCTCTGAAGTCTGCTGGTTTTGATTGTTGCATCAAATTGGTGAGGTCGGCCTGCAATCCATCGAGATGTCGTCACCTCCGGCACCAGGCGCCGAGGGTGCTGGCACAAGCAAGCGCCGCCGCCATTCGCGTCCCGGATGGGCGTCGCTGCCCGAAGATCTGGTCCGTCTGCTCGCGTCGCGGTTGCTAGCCGTCGGCGACCTGCTGGACTACGTCCGTTTCCGGGCCGTCTGCCTCAGCTGGCGGTCCGGCACGGACTCCCGCGCGGCCGCGGCGTCATGGACCCGCGCTTCCACCCACGGCGCTGGAAGATGCTCCCCGAGGGCACTGCCTCTACCCGGTCCACCCCGACCTCGGCGGCTACGCTCGCTTCGTCAACCTCGACACGGGGCGCATGGTCCGTGCCCAGATCCCGCTCCTCTCCGACCACACCGCCATCGACTCGGTCGACGGCCTCCTCCTGCTGCTGCGGGACCTGTACAACGACAGCGCCGTCCGCCTCCTTCACCCTTTCACCGGCGACGTCACCGACCTCCCACCACATGCCTCCCTCCTCCCGCAGCTGGGCACGTTGCTGCTCAACTGCCCTGCGCCATATAGGCTCAAAAACTCACAAACATGGCCTGTGCTGTTGCTTCCTTCGGCACTGCAGGAGCCATCACCATCGTGCTTTCACTCTATCAGATAAACCGTGTAGCATTCGCTACTTCCTTGGATCAGCAATGGACTCTGGCAAGCTGGCCATTGCCATCATGCAACCCACCTTTCCCGTTCAAAGGCAAGCTGTACATCCTGCATACTCCCAGTCCCAGTTCATGTGGCAAAAATGACCATCAGGTTCTCCAGATTGACCCACCTGTTCAGGATGGGGCAAGCTCATCAGGCTTTTCGTTGAAACCGCCCAGGCTGATTGCCACCATCCCTGTATGCAATCTTCTACGGCCAATGTGTCTGGTAGAATCTGATTCCAACATCCTGCTGATTGGCCACAAGGATACCTCTATGTCGCGGATTTTAGTTTACAAACTTGAAGACCTTGTGCAGCAAAGGTTCCTCCCGATAAAAAGCATCGGAGGCAATTCTTTGATGGTTGGAGAAAGGAGCATGAGTGTCTCCTCTAGGGTGTTGCCTACCGTTGAAGATGACAGTGTTATCCACTTGCGTTCAAGTTCAGTACAACCGGCTTATCTTGCACAATACCACGTCAGTAGTGACACTGTCTCACCTGCAATTGATGACTGCAGCCTGTATGGCTTTGCCCAGGGACCTAGCAACCTTGTTCACTATATCTTCAGCTGCTGCACCCGTAGCCTATGGTATGTATGGTGTATTTACTTTATTTATGTTTTTTTACAACTCTTTCTTTCCTACTGTCATTTGTTTCAGTTCAGGCATAGCTATTGTAACAATTTTCATGTCTTGTAGGAACAGAGGAATAGTATACAGAAGGAAGCCAAGGCGTGGGTTTCGTTCTCGTACAAGGTGAAGGGCATGTGCCAGGGTGAGGTTACTCTCCTACATCACTTGTTAGCTGTTTACTTTAACAATACGATAGTATGGCAAAAATCCTGCCCACGTTGCGTCTTTTTATAATCCTACTACCAGGTTGAGTTGCACGTGGGTTTCAACAAGGATAGGCACACAAGAAATCCTTTTGAATTTAAGAATATATGCTCTTACTTCTGCCAGTATAACTCCCATGTCAAGCACTTTTCTAATAAGGCCCATGGCAGAGTTATGTGATATTTCATTCAGATTAATTTTCGACCTGAAACAGTGGGTCTACCAATGAAGATAACAAGTCCAGGTTTGAAGTTCAATGGATACAAAGGCCAGACATACTTTTTAACATTTTAGCAGATAAATCCTTTGGGCATATGACATCCACTTCCCACCCAATAGAGCTATGGACCTTTAAACTTTCAAATAGCTCCTCTCTTTGTTCTTCCTTCTAGGTCTTTCAATCTGTTTGAGAAGACAAGATCAATAGGCCATGCTAATTGTCAATGTGTTAGTAGCAAAAGTACTCTCGAACTTTTCTGTAGCCCATGGAAAGTAACATGCTCAACCAACTCTACCACTGAAACATCATAAGATAGTAAGCATAATAACTGCCAAAGTACAAAGACAGATTCAAGATTTACCACTCCAAAGGCTGAATTCATGCAAATGTCAGTATGCCACAGATAAATGTGTCAACACTCAACTCTAAGATGTCAGAAGCTGATGGGCTTAACAAAATGTGGAAAACAATAATTTGCTACAAGAATAATATACATGGAAGCACCTGCAGCTCATGGGTTGATTGAAAGATACTAGAGAGGGAATATCTGGCAGACAAGGGAAACAAGAGGTGGATAGCAATTTTAGCAATAGCTAATCTGGCTGCACCAAGCTCCTGCCCTTTGTCTGGAAAAATTCATGATGTGCCTTTGTTCAGCTCTTTATAAGATACACTAGCTTCTATTATGCAATTCAACCAAAGTACTTAACTACTGACAGCATCTACTTAATGAATGAACACAAACTGAACATGGTTGCACATTAGTCTATCAAACATTATGTGTTATAACTTCCAAGCTACCCCATTTCTCTGTTGACGCAGGCTCATAGTCACAGCGTCATTCAGTATATATATCACTGAAACAAAATTACTTATACATGTCTGTAGAATTAAAACTACTCTGAGAATATTGAGCTGTGCATACGCGAAAAGACTAACACTGCAATCAAGTGAATCAGCTTCAACAAGCAGATGAAGATGTTGTCAAAAAAAAAAAAAAAAGCAGATGAAGAAGCTGTGAGTGAAGAAGACCTGCGAATTTGTGGGTGGCAAGAGTGTTATTGAGCGCCAACAGCACATACATCCATACACCATAGGTCCTGCACGAGCAGTAACAAGAAGTGAATTTTAGAAAGACAACATTTTGCTGGGGAATGTGCTGAGAGCAACTAGAATTTCACATATTCATGAGCGTTGATCATATTTCACTTTATCCTACTGAATATTTTGTATATAAAACCCCAAAACATAGAGCAACATTGCATATTCATAACCTTTTTTCTGGTGGGGCCCACAGTGGAAACCTTTTTTCTCTCCCCTCTCACCCGAACAGGATACCGACTCTTCCCTTCCCAAGTTTCTGTTGCACACACGTAGGGAGTCCCGCCACCGCCGGCCCTAGCCCCGCTGCCGGCCCCATCTGCGACAGCCCCCATCCCCAACGGCCCAGCCCGCCGCCGGCCCCAGTCCAGTCCGCGCTGGTCCCAGCTCCGTCCGGCATCCGCCCTGCGTTGACACTCGATGGATGGAGACGACATCGACGCTCCCTTCGATCTCAACTCGCAAGCTCAGTCGTTGGAGGAGTTCCCAGGGCTTGGGCTCTATGGAGCCTTCCTCTAGGGTGACGATGACCAGCTCCACCCTGCGTCTCCAAGGGCTCTGGGCTCCCTCCATACCGCCCATCGCATGCCGAAGCAACGCCTACGATGCTACCATACGCGCGACAACTCAACTTCGGTGGCTCCTCGTCGGCGGTAGCAGGTCGCGGAGGTGGAAATGGTGGTGTGTTCCTCGGCGGGTCGTCTGGAGCAGCACCTACTTTTGCATCCGTATGGCCAGATGATGAACGTCTTATTGAAGATGTCAACATGAATGCCTTCTGCGATGAGTTAGCTCATGTTTTTGTTTCATGGAGTGTATTTTTTTTTTTTTTTGGTAATGCTTAATTGAGGACTCATATATGTTTAAGTGAGACATCTCAATTGTATGGACCAAATAAAATTTATTGTGTTCTGGATGCTTCATCATTTGTAAAGAGGATTTATTTGTGGCATTTGTGAGTGAAAGGAGGCCGCAGAGGAACTAGCTACACACCAAATTCTTCTGAAAAGTTGGTTTAAATGTGTCAAATGATTGAAAAAAAGTGCATTTATTGTGAGACTAGACTATTGATTCAAACACCTCTAGAGCTATAATTAGTTTAGTGCTAGAGTTAGAGTTAAAACTGACCCTAGCACAGCTAGAGTATCCAAACAGGGCCGGTGTCTGGTTGTACTAAAAAACTATCAGTGTAAGTCATGACTCGATATCCTGCCAACCGTATCTATATGATTTACCCTTTCCTGTCTTGATGGTTGCATCCACATGTCACAGAGCTCAATTCTGTTCTCCAAGGATCTGCATATAAATGCATGCATGTATAGGCGTTGACGCGCCCTTTTTCTAGTCTCGCTCGAAAGCTACTGATCTAGTGCCCAACGACGAAGCGTCCTCTATAAGCGGTCAAGCTACGGCAATTAAGTTCGGCAACGCAATTTAACCATCACCTGGAACCTTGGCCTGAGGAACTTACTAGCTAGTCGCAACATCGACCGGGCCAGGGGAAGATCTTGCTGTGATCGATTTCGCTGGATTCACTGCAGACACAAAGCAGAGGTTTCCCTTCTGCTCTTCATTAATATTTTTCTGTACACTCCATAGTTCGTGACCATATTTCTTGTTCTTAAATGTTTTTTTTTGTGATTCTTGTTCTTAAATGTTATTAATCACGAACTATGCATTTTGCTACGATAAAAAGGAAGTACTACTACTATGTTGGGTTAGTTACCTAGGGATGATTTCTCGATTGAATGTTGGTTATGCCTTAATATTTGCAGGTATAACAAAGGGAATGGATTTCTTCCAACTAGACAGTCGGACTCTGTTTGCGCTATTACTGCTAATCTTTTTATGGATCTAGCAACACCCATTGCTCAGCTAGTGTCCCTGAAGATAGCAAGGACATGGCTTCGTTGGTTGATTTCAAACAAGCCATCACCAATGATCCAAATGGAGTTCTCAGCAGCTGGAACACCAGCGTCCCCTTTTGCCAGTGGATGGGCGTCGCATGCAGCCTCAGGCACCCTGGTCGTGTGGTTGCGCTACAACTCGGTGGCCAAAATTTGACGGGCATACTAACCCCATCACTTGGGAACTTGACGTTCCTTAGGGAACTCAACCTCTCCTCTAATTACTTTTCTGGCCATTTACCACATCTTCAACATCTCCACAGACCGGAGGACCTTGATCTGAGCAGGAACCTATTACAAGGAGTTATTCCAGATACCCTCACCAACTGTTCAAATCTTAGATTAATATACCTAGCCTACAACTTCCTAGAAGGTGAAATTCCCCTAAACGTTGGCCTCCTTTCAAATCTAGAAGCACTATATCTTTCGAAGAACAATCTGACCGGAACCATTCCACCAACTTTGAATAACACTAGGTTGAGAGCATTTGCCCTTGCAAATAATAAGCTTACAGGAGGCATCCCCCACGAGATTGGATCTTTGTTGGATTTGTGGATTTTATATCTCGGTGGAAATATGTTATCAGGTGGACTCCCATCCCCCTTGTTTAACCTGACCTCCCTCGAAGGGCTTGACTTGGGTATGAACATGTTGGGTGGGGAGTTGCCATCATACATTGGCAACGTCCTCCCTAATCTTCATGTGCTTAGGCTGGGTGGCAACATGTTTGATGGTCCAATCCCAGCATCATTAGGCAATGCTTCAGCTCTGGCATTGCTAAATATATCATCAAACAATTTTGTCGGCCAAGTCCCGGCTTCTGTTGGTATGCTTCACATATATTACCTAAACCTTGAGGACAACAATCTTGAAGCATCTGACATGCAAGGTTGGGAATTCTTAGCAGCCTTGGTGAATTGCACTTCTCTGAGTAAGCTCTCACTAGCTAAGAATCAGTTGAGTGGAGATATTCCTAGTTATATTGGTAACCTGTCCATTGCGATGGAAGAACTGTTTTTGAACGACAACTACCTAACAGGAACAGTGCCCCAAGCATAGCGAACTTGACTGGTTTGATTAAGCTGAGGCTAAATGACAACTGTCTTCGAGGTACAATTGGGTGAGGTTTCAGAGTGAAGTCTAAGATCTACAAACAACTTCAACTGAGCAGCTTCAATGGCCCATGCTAGGGCCTTTTATAGTTTTATAATATTGTAATTTCAGCTTCTGGACCGAAATATATCAGCAAAATGTTTGCTTGTTTTCAGTCCCATCAATCGATCCACTTAGCTTGTCCTTTTCAATAAACAGCTGTTAAGAGAGCCCAAGTACTGTAGCTCGTCCGGCAACTCCCAAGAATTGCACGAGTATAGCTCGTCTCCCTTGCATGTTCTTCCATCCTGCTCTTCACCTTTTCTCCCAGTTCCACCTCTACCACGAGATCCTGGCGGATGAGCTGCTGCAGGCCGGTGATCCTGTAAATCCCTGGGGCGTCGGTTGATTTGTGGCGGATTTCCTCGATGTGGGCGCAATCTTCCACCTCTACCACCACCTGTAAAGGCGTGTTTGGTACACTCCATGCGGCTCGGATCCAAAAAAACCAGTTCTGCTCCAAATTTTTTAGCCAAACACTTCCAACTCCAGCAACTCCACCAAGGATCTGCTCCAAAAAATGTTGGAGCAGGCCCCAAATCCATGGATTTGGTGGAGTACCTCAAGGGTGCTCCACAAAATCAGATTTGATGGAGTTGGGAGAAATTACCCACCACCGCCACTGATTAGTGGAAAATGATCGGTTCATTTTATTTCTTTCCTCCCCCTGCATTTTTTTCCTGGTGCCGCCGCACCTTGTTGGCTGCACCGCCCACGCCGCCCTCCCGGGCGAAGCTGTTCCCACCCGCCACGCCCGCCCCACCATGAGCGTTGCTTTCGACCCACCACGAAGCCCGCCCGCCCGCCGGAGAGCTCTTGCCTGGCGGCTTTGTAATATCAGGAAAAAATAATAATAAACATAATTATATTTTTAGCCAAATGGGCTTAGAGAAGAAAAAAAAAAAGAAACAAAGAAAGAAAAAAGAGAAAAGCCTAATAATAGCCTACTTAGGGAGCCTACGGGGCTAAGAAAAAGAAAAAGAGTACCACCGTAGCCTCTCATCTTCCATGCGGCCGATCCGATATTGATGGTCACGTGAAGAGGCGGCACTCTCCTGCCCCATCGAGGGTGTTCAAGGACGAGAGGCCGGAGGCGGCGTTCTTCATCTCATCGTCCCATCGCCGACGTGTGTTCCTGCACATTTTGCCCCTAGGAATTACCGCAAGAACTTCAGGTTTGCTTTTTGCTCTGATCGATCCCTATTCCCTTCTTGTGAACTGTAGAATAGGTCCAGGGAGGGGATGTAGCAGTCCAGGAAGGAGTAACCAAATGAAAGTCTCGCATATAGGTGTTGAATGGATCAAAATTCGTCTTGCTCCATACCGATCTACAGTGGGTTTTGCCTTGATCCGATGGCAGTTTTATTTCCGTTAGCATAGCACTGATCTATATAATAGTGCTACCACATGTTAGAGATTTAATCTTACGAGATGGTGACATGGGGCTGTAGACAGTTGAGGCCAACCTAATCATATATTTTAGCTTTTAGTACTAGAACCCCAGTTTTGGTTCAGTAGACCGACAGTTAGGTTTTTCCTTGATGTGTGACAGGAGTAGTTGCTATGTGCCTCCGATTAAAATAGGAGATGGACAAAATTTTGTTTCTTAGAGATGGAACTATAAAACCAAGAGGCGGATTAATAAATATCTAACTCTGCCTGAACATGAGTGGAACAAGGATAAATGTTTTTGGACATCTAAAATCTCGAAGTGGAGGTGTTTCAAAATCTGCAGAAATAGTAAAATCAGTTTGTGGCTCCAATTAGAAATAGTAAATGACCGAATTAAATTTTGTGGTGAATACCGAAGTTGTAGAGAATTTTATGTAGATGTTTTACTGTACTCAAACATATGTTTTACTGCCATATAAAAATAGTTACAAAATAACAAGTGCCTGCCCTGAGAATAGAGACGGTGCTGTTCGGCAAAATTTATTCTTATTTTAATAGTTTCTTTGGCAACTAGAAAATATAGGGAGTGACCAGCTAAGCGTAGAGACGTGTATGACGTGTATCTACTCATTATATGTTGTTCATGATTTATTGAATTAGTTCCATATATTTATTTCTATCGAGAAGTGGGACTCATAACCGCTTCTTGGCGTGCTTGTCGAGGTTTTCTTCTTTGGTGAAAAAGGCAAAATAACGTAGGGGGTGTGGCCAATGCTATGTTTATATTCATGTCTTGCATCCTTTTGGAATTTAATGAAGTACACTATGTCAAGATTAATAATATGGATTATTGTGTTGCTTGTCGATTTATATTTGCTCATGTATTTGTTAATTCATAGACTGATGCCATTTGTTTCTTGAATTAATGGTCATTGTGGGCTGATGCTCTACTTAAGGAATTTGGAGCTATTTATTCATGTCGATGTAAACTTGTTGCTTTGAGATTGGCGACCGCAGATTGTTGCACTATAGAGCTACGCATACATGATCATTCATATGCATATATATGCATGTCATATGGAGTTAATGGCGGTCACCGCCATGCGTGCAGTGACTAGTATTGTGGTACATGGAGTTGCATGAGAGGTTGGCATCGTTTAACATAAAACTCTCAATGGAGTTGCATCATAGCATGCATACATCAATTAATTGATGAATTTGGAGATATTATTGTTTATGTGAGGATATACTCAAGTCGATGCAGTGATGTTTGAATGTCGCTACAATGTGGAGTTGCATAATCTCTTTGTGGATTATGTTCATTTGTTTTTCAAAACTAATAAATCAACTTGTGTGAGATGTGTTTATATTCATAGCCGTTGCTTGCTGAGTTTATCTCACCCCTTAAAATCTTTACAGGTGAATGATTATATTTGTTTCCATATGATGTGCACGGGGATTAGATGCATACACGTGTCGCTTCATCACCACTGGAATAAATGTTTATGTTTTAAGAATTCAGTTTGCATTATGTCACTTTGCCTAAGTTAAAGCGTTGTCGAAGTAAACTTAATTATGTCGCTGAGATGTTATAATTACTTGAAGTAACCCATGGATTGATGTTTAATTAGTTTGTACCTTTTTGTGAATGTTCTCTTTAGTTGATATTAAGACATAGAAACTTTATTCTTGATGCGTTTTTCAAATAAGTTGATGTCCAAATTTCTATTTATTGTAAAATATTAGCTTGTAAAAAGTAGGGTGTTACAGGCTTGGTGCGGCACCTACCTCTCGGCCAGGTCGCGTGCCTGCTAGGCTGCCATGGCGCACCGCCCTGCGCGACAACTTCCTTTGCCGGCCAGGTGAGGCGCTCCGCCTTGCGCCCGGGGAAGACTCACGCGGCTACCACACCACGTCCCAGTCGCAATCAGGCCACACGCCACGGCGGAGCTGCACGCGGGCCCGGCCTGGCGTAACTACCGCGAGCGCCCGCCCCCTCCCCGCCCAAACTCCCCTCGGCGCTGCCAAACTCCCCTCTGCGTGGACAAATGGAGTTCTAGCTAGAGTTCTTCTTAGCGACCCGGCGTCGGGCCCTGTAGCTACCTCCGCCACCTGCCGGGGTTACGCTTACTGGCGCCCGCCCGAGGCGTCACCGCACGCCCACGGGGGCGATGTATCCCAAAAGCCTCGAGACCGCACGCCGTTCTGCCCCGGGAGGAAGAAACAATGTTTTTTGTTTTCTATTCCTCTGACATGCGGGACCTAGATGTCATAGAATGATGGTAAAATGGGGGCTCTGCCAAACGCTTTTGAGATCTCAGATCTGCGGTGGAGCTTACCCATGGGTGGAACAGGGGCGGATCTGCAGCTCACGGAGTTGTTTTTCAGAGCCGGAGCTCTACCAAACACGCCTTAAATCCCACACACATTTCTATAAACACTACTTTTCTAGAGCAATGGTGTGAAGCTATTGGGCCTTAGAAGGCCTCAAGCAGCCGGTGGGCCTATGTGCGCACGCAGGCCCACTCTATGAGAAGAGATGGCAAATTTTTGCACACGCACAGCCTTTCAGGCTTGGCCAGCAAAATTTGTTCGATTCCCGACTTAGCCAGAGGGAAATGCTGCTCGTGATGAAACATTTCTACTATCTGTCATCGTGGACTGAGGACCTGACGTTGCCCACATTGCTAACTGATTCTACAGCTTAGTATTAAAAATCTGTTTCTTCCATTCCAGGCAGCCGCTGCCTCAATTACAGAGACCCATGGTTCTCTGAACCTGCTGATCAACTCCACCAGCATCTTTTCGATCCCGAACGTGATATATACAACCAGGTTGATTCTCTCCCCTCCATCACGTCTGAGCACAGCATTCAGAAAATATTCAGCAAGCATCAAGTTCCCTAGCACCTTTATCTGAAAACAAGCAAGTTCCTTGTGTCACAGAGACTACACTAAGCAAGGTTCAGAAGTCATCCCTGATGCTGGCATATGTGATGAACGCGGTCGGCCCTATCTTAGTGATCAAGGTGAAATTTTCACTGTGTCGCTTCGACTTTCTGTTTCTTGTTCTGGTGGTATATGGTATCAACACTCTGCTTAAGGGTCGGTCATTCCGAATTCACTGATGCTAGAGTGTCAACTGATCCTTTTTCGGTCAGCACATGTGGCCATTACTGAAGGTTGGAGGTCGCTCCGAGACTGGGAGAGGATTCACATTGGTTGCAAATATGAGCACTGGAGTCAGTTCGATAGGAGGCTGGCATGCATACAGAGCTTCTAAAACAACGTTGAATCAGTGTAAGTGGACACCAAGATGTTTCATTGTCCTGTTCTCAGTTTTAACATTCCTGCTATGCACAGTCATCTTGTAATCCCCAAGTCATCTTGTCACAATTTGCTTACGGAAGCTTGTACTTGTTGCTCAATGCTAAATCATGCAGTGACCAAGACAGTGTCAGTGGAATTTGGCATGAACGACAACATTGCCTTCGCATCTTGCTACATCCTGGAACCGTGGACACTGATCTCCCACGGCCATTCCAGAGAAATATCCCCAAGGATAAGCTCTTGACGAGAGTTCTCTGTACAGAAACTTCTCCATCATTGACAACATCAAGAAAAGCAACAGCGGCAAGTTCTTCGCATGGGATGGCCAAGAAATCCCTTGGTGAATGGTGGTCACTCATTTAACTGTTGAAGTCTACAGCACAGCAGTCAACCGCGTCCTTGACCTGACAGTGTTTTTGGTCAGTATGTATCGTTTTTACCGTTCCTTTTCATGTCATGATCAACCTAAAAATTGAATAAAAGGCATGGAAATTAATGTGCTTCCATTCAATTTTACTCCGTATAGTATATGTGCTTAGCAGTGGTGGGGGGTGCTTGCTGATGAGTGATGAGACAGATATTATTGGAAGTCCTTTAATTCCGATAGGTTTTCTCACCCATGATCTATCAATCTGATCCTGATGCATCTGGCTAAATGTCTTTCAAAACAAGATAATTGCTATTATACGACTCCAAACAATTGGCTTCACAAAAATAGGATTTCTAACGTTGGTTTTAAGCTAAAAATATGACTCCAAAACATTTTTACTTCCAGAATACATATGATTTTGAGTGTTTTAATTCTTCCGACATCTAAATACATGTATTTCTTCCGGCTGGCTGTACTGTGCATGCCTGTGTTGGTCCAAGGGCGCCGCCTTTGCTGCCCGTACGTGATCTTGGCTTGGCCATGCAAAATGGTCCTCAGCGATGCATTTTGAGTTCGACTATTTTGCATTTTTTTCGTTTTGTATTTGGTAATTATTGTCCCACCACATGGACAAACTCGGCTCTAAAATGATCTCGTGTACTTTCCAGCCAAATCAGCGCAGAATTAGTTTTTTACCTAAAGTTAATATTTCATGCATGCGCCAAGAGATTCGTGTGTACGGGTACGTAGCACTTTTTGGTTCACTTTTTAGAACTAACAAGGCCACTTTCCGGACAGGTTGCACCGATGTTAAACCAGTCTACAGTCTTATGAATGTTGATCGTCTTCTAAAAACAAATCATTTCCCCATGACCCACGCCGCCAACAAACACCCGATGCTTGCGCACAAGCTATAGTTCCTCCTGCAGACTGGATGCTGTAGAGCATCCCAATCTCTTGTTTGCAAATGTGCCGTCGTTCACGTGGACTGGTGTCGTCCTCCGACCTCCGTGGCTCCGTGGATCCGTTATGCCCCAGCCTCTGCTGCCAACCTGTCGAGTGCGAGCGCGGCTATCCTGGCACACAAAAAAAACGTCCTGATAGGATTATGCTTGGGCCAAAGGCGAAGCTCGTGGCCCCAAGAGACACGGCCCTGAGGCAAGACATGTGTCGGCCCGGCTAGCCCGTTGTCTATAATTCAGGTTGCCTAGCAATCATTATTTTAGATTTTGAAATTCAAAAAGTTTTGAGTTTTAAAATGGTATTGATTAGTGTCAATGTATAAACTATTTTTTACATGTTTTAATTTTTAGACGTGTTTAATATTTAATTGAATAACTAGCACCTAAGTTATACATGAACCCTTTCCAAAAAAAAAAAAAAAAGGTAAATGAACCCACTGTTTAGTGCGCCGTTTAAATATAGGTCAACTATTATTTGGGCGTACTAGGGCAAACACGGAGGCACAAGTGTAGAAAGTTTGGGTGGGTTGGGGATGACCCCCTAACATGTCTAAGCAAATTTTTTTTTACACGCTGAGGAGTCGTCGGCGGCGGCGGGGCATGCAAGGATTGGAACCACCAGACTGAGAATGGGGTTTAGGCATTATTTCGGTGATGTCAACCTCCATTAGCTTGACCTTGATCCTAATGGCCTGCATGGCCACCTGGATCATGCAGAGCAGGATCGGGATCCGCCTCCATCAACTGTGTGACAAACTGTCCAACATTACATTTAAAGACGAGAAGAACCAAAGTCAATAAAGTACTACTAGGGTGTGTGCAGCAAGATCAGAAGGTAGGACTTGGCTTGAAGTACCTGGAATAATAATACCCTCTTGGGCCAGGGCAACAGCATCACGGCGGCCGCGCCGGGAGCCAGCCCCTTGCGCGGGCGACGTGCCCGAGGGGGCGGGCGATCACAGAAAGGACTAGCATGAAGACGCCCATGGTGTAGTTGGCCAGACGTTAGGGCTTGTTGGGAAACCATGCCACATTACTCATCAGGTCAGGCAATCTGTATGTGGGCCTCTCCAACAAATCGGATGGCTTGTTCGATTACCCCGCCAACACCACACGATTGACGGCCTGACTCCCTCACTTTCGCTGGCAAGTACAGAGATCTGTTTCCTGATGATGAGATACGCAGGGTTGTCAAACTTTGCCCATCAACAGGCATGAAGCCGTCTGTCACCTGGCGATGACGAAGAGAACCTCAAGATACCGCTGGCGTTCTTCATCTTATTGATAGCGTTTGAGCAAGCCGATGCAGATTCGAGGCGGTCTTCGATCCATGGGTGCAAATTCCGCAGCTTCCCATCTGCCGCAAAACAATCAAGTACAAATCGTCTGTTTGGTCGAACTGGCACTGAATCTCCTGTGGGCTCTTTGAGCTGGATTAGTGATTGGGGAGGGGGGCCATGGCCCCACCCCAATGTTTAGTGAAAAATTAGTAATCTCTTTCTTTCTCCTGTAAGCCAGTGTATAATCGACACCAACCTATCAGGCACCAATATCAGTACGTGTACGTTTTTTTCCAATTGTTTACTTCCACCGACTTGAGCTAATATCTAATTAACTAAACTATTATTTTTGTATTGAAGGATAATCATCATGAAATCTAAAAGGACGAATAATTGATAACTTTTATAAGAGAGACACCGCCGCATTGCAGTGGAGTTTATAACCGGACAATCCTATTGATGACTTTGATGCTATATAGAAGCGCCAGGGGCAAATTTAATTGAAATATGTTAGTTCCCTTTAATTATTTATGCTTATTGCTTGTTGTTATATTTTTCATCTAAATTTGTCAAAACATAAATAATTTATTATTTAATAGAGATTTTGGTGTCCTTTTTACCCTCTTCCAAAACCCAAATCTGCTGTCCTACGACGCTTTACGAATTTCGTTGGCGTTTTTTGGTGGCCTTACGGACCCTAGAAGACCATTCGCGTGCATCCTCTCGACGGATCCTTTTCGGAGGTTGTTCAAGCTCGTTTCAGCCCCAGATCAAGCTCTATATCGCTTCTATCATCTCTAGATCGGTTTGGGTGGTCAAGTCTTTCGTGAGTCTTGCTGCACGTTACAGGTTGATCGCAACCCTCGTGGGTGTCCAAAGTCCTCCCGGTGCTGGTACCAGACTTAAGTTTGCGTCAATAGTGGTCATTATTCGCTGTTCAAACGGTAGTGAGAAATGGCATGGTAGATGAAAAACACATATTTCTAGGTTTTGTTTGACTAGCTACAACATTTAATTCCATACTCCGTACTAGGCGCGTTTTATTCGTAAAAGCATACGTTACAGATGGTAAATCGTAAACGCAGCTGATGTCAAGATCGATTGCTTTGGTCGTTTACAGTGAAAGAAAGATTGGGGGATCATCAAACTGTACGCCCAGCCTGAAGAATTTCCATTCTGATCGGTCTAGTGTGTACGTGTCATCGAGTGCATCAGCAGCTGCAGGCAGACAGATAGGATCGGATCCTTTCAATTTGCCGTCGCCGAGCGATTGATTGGCCATCGATCGACGGCGACGATCGATCGAGATGGTCATCAGTTGGAAGATGGGCCGGGAGAGACGACGTACATATGGACAGAGAGAGGGGTGGAAACGAGGAAGGATACAGCGCACAAAATTTCGGCCGTCGTACGTCTGGTTGACTGAGCCCAGGACGAGTAAACGCTTTGACAAATTCTGGTAAACGTACGGTGGCCGTGAGATCATCATCCAGCATCTATTAATTTCTGAAGAAGAAGAAAGCTTGACTTGAGTCATTGCTAGCTAGCTAGCTAGCTCTCTCAGTCTCTTCCGTTCCAATTATATTTTATTCTAGCTTCATTTTAAATCAAAATGTTAGTATTTTTTTCATCAAGTTTGATGGCAAATACGTCATGACAAAATAATATCAAATTAGTTTTGTAATTTTTTCATAAAATGCAGTATTCTACTGTATAGATGCATGATTTTACAATCACCATCTATTTTTCAGGGGTGGCTAAGAAAAAATATATACATAGTTCTTTCTTTTTGATGAGAGATGTGATTGTTTTAAAAAAGTATACTTGTTCCATATTATGGGTTTCTAAAAGTATAGATCCAAGAACGAAAGAAGTTTGTGATTTACTTCAAAGTAAAAAAAAGAGTATAAAACGACTATAAATTGAACTCAAATACCCTCGAAAGCATTTTTTTGGGCCGGTCGTCTGGGCCGGACTGAAAAACCTAGTTATTTCGGCCAAAAATCCCTGCCCATGACGTCCCATTGGGCAAGTCGGGCCTAGCTTTTCGCCGCCTCGGGCCTCGGCCTCGGCGTGGCTACTCGCCAGATTTATACTATAAAATAGCTTAAAAACATATTTCGCCAAAAAATTTTTACCGGTCAAAATCTCGCCTGTGCCCCCTGGCCCAAAGTATGTTCATGGGCGGCTAAAACTCCGCTTGCCCGCTCGCCACGCTTCGTGTGTATAAACTTGATAACATAGAGTCTATTATTCACTGCTCATACTAAGAGTAAGCAGGCCGCTGAACTTAAACACACGCTGATGACAAACAAACAAGGACATTGTAGTGTAACACCCCCGCTGGCCCAAAAAATCGCTATATATATGGCCCACTCCACACGTGGAACGGTGTGGGGATGCCCCGAAATACTCGACATTGCGGGCTCGGCCCTCAACCTCTTGGAGCTCGGTTTGCGAGCTCCCGTAGCTTTACTACGGTCCGGTGTGACCTTCTGAGCTCGGCCCACCGACTCTCGACCTCTACCCACGTACCTCCTAGAGTTCGGGACACCTAATCGCTTGGAGATCGACCGAGATCGACTGTGACTTGGAGTGCGGTCCAAGTCATCTCGCCCGAGATCCGCAAGCAACGCTCAAGGGTGATATCCCCAAGATACTGATTCGATAGGATAGACTCCGATCCCGAAATCTAGTGACAGTCGTGGTCGCTACCGTATTTTCTCGACCAGTAACCCTACCGCCTCGCTCTATATAGAGGTAGGACCCCCTCATTCGCACACATTACCTTACCCTGCATCCATCTGTAAGCAAACCGATAATAACATAGCGCAGATCGTAGGGTTTTACGTCACCGACGGCCCGAACCCGGATACATGGTGTGTCTTAAGGCCACCGAACTACCATCTAGATCTCGATCTCACGCGACCGCCGCCGTAACCGATCTCACCTCCGTGACTTCACCGAGGACTCGCTGGAGATTCCAATTTGAAAGGTCCTAATGGCTAGAGTGAATAGCCTATTAAAAATTTTTGCAACAACACTAAACACACCTCGCTAGACAATAAGATGGCGAAGTTAATATAGCTTTTATGCTACAAACTAGCTATGCAAGCCACAAGTCAATTCTAATGTCTCTAATCACAACAAGGGCTATGTCGCTAGTTTACTCCTCGGTGAACAAGCAAAACTAACTAATTCTAACACTTGGAGCTAACAAGGCTAAGCTTAAACAAACTAGCTACTCAACTTAATAAGCTAAGCACCCTAGCAAGATATACTACCAAGTAAAAAGCAAAGGGGTGCTCGAATACCAATACCACCGTTTGCCGAGTAGAGGTTGTGGCCAATCACCGCGGTACAAGAAATCTCCAACCCAGCAAGAACAAAGACATCGATGATTTTTCACCGAGGTTCACGTGCTGCTCAAGCACGCTTAAGTCCCCGCTGTGGCTTATGATACCTCACTTGACGCAGTGCTAAGCTTTTAATGGCCGAAAAGTGCCAAATCCCCTATGGGAGCTCAAGCAAACATCACAAGAGAGGGTCCAACAAGCCACGAGAGCAATCCATCTGAGTGCTCCTTTCGCTGAATCTCCCACGTAAGGAACGACTCCTCACAATCACCACATGGCTGTGGCTCTCAAAACAAGCTCTCTACTTGAGCTCAACACCGCCTCTTGTCCAGCGCTAGGGAACCCGCAAATTCCCAAGAAAACAAGAATCCCATGCTTCTCAAGGATGAAGTGCCTCTAGATGCAACCACCAATGCAATGCACTTCAATCACTCTCAATCTCACCAAGAATTGAGCTATGGATGGAGAGATGAGTGGAGAGGGAGTCTCACAAGCTCACTAGCAAGTT